>JAGKTI010027679.1:0-13188 GCA_018397915.1 Birgus latro | reverse complement strand
TCGGATATTGGAGGGATTTAATTTTCAAAAGATTTCAATGCGACCTTCCCAAGGAATCTGAAGGGCCCAGGATATGTGTCCTCAAGGTGTTCTCCTTACGCCCAACTTTAAAAGAAAAGGCCGGAGGGTGGGGTGAGGGCCGTTATGAGCTTGGTTAGGTGTGCAGGGAAGTTAGAGGTATGTGTTTGGTCAGAGGGAGAGTTGCAACAGCATAGCGTTATCTATATTTTTTTAATGAGAAATTGTGAAAAATCTAAATACTTTATTCCATACATGGTACGTCATTATAATGTAAAGTCCGTTGCAACAATTTTTTTTTTAAATTTGTGACTATTTAAATGTTGGTCCTATTTTACGGACTGTGGCCATGTTGATCGCTGATATATCTCAGTTTCACCATACTGCTGTCTCTTCATAATATTCAATCTTTCAACTTTTAAACAGTTTCAATCCTTTCCATCTAATTAATTAAAATTATATGACACGAAAAACATTGAAAATGAAAGGATCCTTTTTATTTTGAGTTTTTTTTTTTTAATGGTAGAAAAAGGAACCAAAGGCAAGGAGCCCACATATTGTTCTCTCAAGGAAAAAAAAAAAAAGCAGGGAGCCAAGTTCATGATTGGTTCATTTCAGTTCGAGATGCCTGGACACACTGCATTTGAAAAAGTGGAGATCATAGGAGGTTGAAAATTCAGTCAGAGGGAGACAGTTCCAGAGATGAACTGCTGCATACATGAAAGACTGGAAGTAAGAGTTAACTCTTGCATTAGAGAGTTGGACGGAAGAGGGATGAGAGTTTATTACTAGACAGTTGTTATATGCCCACCGTAGTTGTATAGAGATGCAGACAGACAGTTTAGAGGTGCAATGACCATTGAACTATCAATAGAAAAGTGATAAAGATGCTGCAGTGTGGCGAAGAGACAGAGGTTGAAGGGAACCTGTAAGAGGAGAAGAGATGATGAGACGAAAAACCTTTGAGTCCTCCTTGTTGAGAAGAGCTGTATGTTGGGAACCTCCCCACAAGTAAGAGTTGTACTCTGCACAGGGGTGAATAAAACCCGTGCATAAAGTAAACAACTCTGCAGGAGTGAAGAAGGCACAGAATCGGCTTAGCACACCCAATCTCTTGGAAGTAGATTTTACAAGAGATATAATATGATCTTTGCAAGATATCCACAGCGAGAATGAAACCCCAGCTATGTTTAAAGATGATGCAGGATTGGGTTGGACATAGTTAAAAATTATAGGATACTCCTGCAGAAAAGTTTTTGATGCATTAAAAAGAACAAGATTACTTTTATCCCAGTCAGAGATATGAGCCAAGTCAGACATTACGTGTGCCATAGCCTCATCCCTTGTTTATTGAAGTAACTGCTGGGATGGACGCTGAGGGAAACGAATGGAAAAGTGAAAGGTGGGGTCATCAGCATATGGGTGAATAGGATTAGATATACTGCTTAGAAGGTCATCGATGAATGAAAAGAAGAGAGTTGGAGATAGGACAGAGCACTGAGGAACACAACTATTGATAGAATTAAGAGAAGAACGATGGCCGTCTACAACAGGAGCTACAGAGCGACCAGAAATGAAGCTATAGATGAAGGCGCAGATAGAAGGATAGAAACCGTAAGAGGGCAGTTTGGAAATAATAGATCTATGCCAGACTCGATCGAAAGCCTTTGAAACGTCAAGTACAATGGCAGAGCTTTCGCCAAAGTCCCAGAAGGAGGATGACCATGAGTCTGAAAGGTACAAGATAAGTTCGCCAGTGGAGCTTCCCTTGCGGAACCCATAGTGACGGTCTGGGTGAAGATTGTGAACGGAAATATGTTTTAAAATTTTTTGTTTGAAATAGACTCAAAACCTTTTGAAATACGCGAAGTTAAAGCAATCGGGCACTAGTCTGAGGGCTGAGAAAGTTATCCTTCTTTTGGAACAGACTGAATGAGAGCAAACTTCCAACAGGAAAGAAGGGTACAAGTTTACAGAGAAAGGCGAAAGAGTTTACCTGGGCAGGGTTTTAAGGCTGGACAGAAGCAACAATCTTGACAAAAATATTTCTCGTGATGTGACTCAGTTCATTTATCTATTTTGTATGCCACTGTCAATCACAGTTTCCCATATGGAGACCAAAATTACATTTGATACACTGCTTACTCACTTCCTTCTTGCACTGTGCATATCTCCTTTGCTTTCCACCTTCAGCTCCTTCAAGTCTGTGTCCTGTAGGATCAAGTCTGATGTCTTGAAGTACTCTTCCATGCATCTTCTTGGGTTGTCCTGCGAGCTTTAGTGTAAAAGGTGATGAATCTTTTAAATATTGCACTGCAAGACAGCACTTGTAGTCCAGTAGTGGTGCATGTTTTCCTTAAATTATGGTACTTAGTATCCATGCATTCACCACTGCTACATCAATATTGAATATTAAAAATCCAAAGACATTTCTGAGGCAATCTGCAGTTAGGTTGAGATCATGCTTGTAATTTTTTGATGTATAATGTTCAGACTGTTTTGCTATTATTTCCAGCAATTCATCCTTAAATATTAACTCAAAGAGCTCTGTGTTACTCATTTCCCTCAACTGTGAAATAATTTCATCTTTTTTCTGCTCCTTTTGTTCTTTCTTTTAGCTGATGCTACTCTGGCTCCATTTTCTTCCAGAGGGCATCCTGAGATCTTGACTTTTTATAGGTGGCTAATGTGACAGTTGTTCACCAATTGAAGATGCCTCATTTGTGTTATCTTCATGTTGATGCAATTCAACTGTACCACTTACATCTAACGGAAAGAACGTAGGATCCTTGAAATCGTTTTCTATATCATCATCGAAATTTTCATTTGTCACCTCATAAACATTTGAAGGTATTTGAGTAATGTCAGTTCTGTCCACTCCTTCAGGTACAGGGTGTTCTTCAGTATTAGTTATTGCACTTTGTACGTAAAATATGTACAAAAAAAATCAGAACTTATTGCAGTTATGAATTTTTAGAGTGATATTATCTCATAAAAGGAAACAGAATCATGTCAATAAATCTTGTTTTCTCTCATAGGTCCATAAAAAATAAAAAATAAAATAAAAACAAAATAAAAACGGAGGATGTGGCACTCAGGTGCCCATGGTCCTTTTTCTTAGGACCAACATTTAAAATGACATAAGTTATATGAAATCAATTAAATTTCATTGTTTGGTGATAAGAAACCATAAATGATGAACAAAAACTTGTATAAGTTTCATTTCAGTCAGAATAATATTTTACTCTAGAAATTCAGTTCAAAGTTGAAGAAATAAAAAATTCTCCTTCCATTCAAGTAAGGTCCTTTGTGTTTACTTATCTTGATGAAGGATCACAACGCTAAACTATTTCCTCTTCTGCAATGTAAAAGATACGTGTATTCGTTGAATCATAGATTGCTTATAAAAAAAAAAAAATATATACAAATTTTCACCAAATAATACAAAAAATCCAGGTTTCTGAAAAAAGGACCATGGGCTATAATGGGTATGAAACACAAATCATATCCCAAACCATCACGGTTAAGAACACCACCATATATATATATATATGAGAGACATTATATACATACGACATAATATTTGGTTTTATATACAGCGTGTTCCAAAAACTCGTGTATTTTTTTTTTATTTTTTTTTTTGTTTATTTGAGTAACAATGCTATATCTGTCAATAATAATACTGTATCGAATGATGAACTGTTACGGAGGTACAGTCACTGGTAGATTTATCAGCGAATAATGAAGGCGACCATTTTTCCCACAAGCTCTTCAATAACTGTAGCTCCGTGACAGTTGAGAGTTACTCCAAGAATAGCCTGAAGTTTGGGACACATTCAAGCGGTTCCCTGTATATGAATTACTCATTATTCGTCTGGAACGGTAGGCTATACAATTACACACCTACAGTTAATTATTTCCATACGGAATAGTGAGAAGACAAATATCCCTTTAAAATCCCATTTCCCAAAAGTAAAAAGGGAATCATTTACGTGAAACACATAAGACCAGCAATATTAAAAAGCTGGAGACATAAAACAACTTTTTGCAATGAGAGGAATGGTAGGCTTAGAGCGGAGTGCAGATTTTTTTCGCGAGCCGGTGTAGGACGATGGTGAAGTGGAGACTGAATGAAGAGGGAAGTGAAGTTAGACATATATTCAGAATCAGGGCACGAGGGAACTGGAAAAAAAGAAAGATCTCGTAAACTTGAAATAGGGAAAGACAAGGCATATGGAAGAAGAAACCAGAGAAAGTGTGGTGTGGGAAAATAAGACTGATGATGATGGAGAGAGAGAGAGAGAGAGAGAGAGAGAGAGAGAGAGATGAAAGGAGGTTTAAGCGCGTTTGTGGGAGGTGGGAAGGAAAGTAATATAGAAAAGGAATGGATGAGTGAATACATAGATATGGCAGTGAGTTAGTGAAATAAAAGGCAGAAAGTACAGTATGCATGAAGAAAGAAGACAGGAGCATGTATCAGAATGTGTAAAGATCAGGCAGTGTGTGTGAGAGGTATTGCAGAATGACTCTAATGGTGAAAAGACAGGTGTGAGGAGAGGAAGGCATGGTGTGAAAGGGTTGAGGGATAGGAACGGGTGAAGCAGGTAATGAGAGGTGAGGGTAAGAGGCAGCATTAGAAGGCACCCTAATAAGTAAAGCAAAACCCTTTACTTGTGGTGGCAAGTGAGTACAACAGAAAACAAGACAGTAAAGTCAGTGAATATTTGCTTCCTCCACAGGAGGCTCCCACTCAGTTTACAAAAAAAAAAAAAAGTGACACAAGGAAAAAAAAAATGATGAGGGGCATCGTACTGACGCAGTCGGTAGGGAGTATTTCCGTGTCCTTCAGTACCAATGGTTTCTCCCTCACCCATCTCCCAAAATAAAGTAACGAATAAGTAATTAAATAACCCATTGTTCGAGTTCATGGTAAATCTAATACGTTTCTCACGTCCATAAGTTTATCTGCCCAGTCTTACATAACCCTTTGATAATACTGGGAATATGGTAAAGATAATGATAATGATACAGTGGCATTGCCCACATTTCTTCAGTGAAGCTGGGCAGATTTAAATGTATGGTAAATCCGCTTCCATCAAGTTACATGATCATAACGACATCATATTAGCAATGGTAAATAATTTAACTTGCTGTTGCTGGTCTGTTCATGGTGTTGGTGACAGAAATGTTGAATTACGATTGAATACCATGTATATCTTCAATAAGCAAAAAAAAAAAGTGGGTTTAAAATACATGAAACAGATCAGGTATTCATTTACAACCTTGTATATTTTCTTATGTTTAATTATGATTGTTTTTTTTTTTTATGCGTCCGAATCTGGTATTTGAATTGAAAGTTTGTTCATTAGGACGTATCGGTCGTGCGCGTCACAACACCCCTTCTCATGTCACCATCTACACGCTAATGCCCACCGCAACTGTCCAACATATGACAAGGACGTCTCTTTGAGGACTAATGTAATGGTATTAGTGGGGTTGGTTTAGTGAAATATATATAGGCCTTGCGGAAGATCAGTGAACTCTGTTTAATTAAAAAATTGTAGTATCATGCTATTCCCTACCCCAGTCTGTGATCAAACACATCTTTAAAACAATGGATCCACTTGATCACCAACGCTTCGTCTGGTGACCATATTTGTGTCAGTCATCCAACTTTTAAATGGTGATAGATAAGCAACGAAAGCGTATGTTCAATTGTTTATCGTGACGATAACATCTGTACACTCATTTATTGTCGTTAACAGGCGAGATGGAAATGGAAGGGCTGGATTTTAAAAACAAAATTCAGATGATGGTAGGCCAAGCTTAGCTGACCGAGGTTAGCTGATCGAGGTTAGCTGACTGAGCTGAGGAAGTGAAGGGATGAGGGTAGGGTTAATGGCTGGAGAAGGGAGAGAAGAGGATGGGTGAGAGAAGAAGGAGTAGGAGTCAGGGAGGCGGATATGTGGTCATGGGACTGGGGCAGGCGGAGAGGGGGGAAAGGAGATGTGGAAGGGAGGGGTATCATCATCATCATCAACCATATTTCTAAATAACATTTAAGGACGAGACAGGAAAGGAGGAAGGAAGCGAGGTAGGAAAGGTATTGGGTTCTCTGAAATTTTGCTTCCTTATCATCCTAATCATTACCATCATCCCAAAGCTAATTAGGTCGATGTTTAGAAAGTAAACGAGAGAATAAAAAGGTGTACAGATAGAGGGACTGATGAGGGATAAGCTGAAACTCCGTGTTGTAATTAGCGCCATCGCCATGCTGAGTGAGTATTATCTTTCTGATAAATATGAATGGGAAGAGTGAAGAGGACGACAGACTGGGGTGGGTAGTGCCGGAGGTTTTGGAATGAGAGGCGCTCTGAAAAGCTAAGCTATCATTGCCATTACCACATCATTGTTATCATCATAATGGCCCTATATTTAAGAGCTGGAGATTGTAAGTCAAGGAAAAGCAGATGGTTCCACTATGTGGTATACATCCGCTTCTCCAGTTTATATTATTGCATCTCATCGGAAAATTATCAAGAGTGATGATCTTTATTAAGAGTTCACAAGGGATTCTAGGATAACTGTTCTAATATACTGTTCATGTGATACAAGCTTTGGGCAACCCAAGTATTTTATCCCAACCGTGACTTGAAAATTTTATATTGGTGGCAGTCATAGGTACCTTACTGCTGACACTGGTATAATCCTCCTCCTCTTATGGCCAACACAACCATGCTTCAGTAAATAATAGAACACAACATACTTCAAGGTGACCTAAGAAATAAGGAGCTTGGTTCACAAAGCGTTTGCTCCCTCCATATTCTGTCTGAACTGATGATGATATAGATTCGTCCACCTTTGCCTGAAGAAAGGACACGGGCAGAAGAAGCCCATCAGAATGTCTGAACTGCGGATTGCTGCATATGTATGGGATTTACTGGGGAGTTTTCAGAAGAAGCCAGTCAGAATGTCTGAACTGCGAGTGCATCATATGTATGGGATTTACTGGGGAGTTTTCAGGAAATGAATTCATGATAAACTCTGGCCGTGCGTATTAAGCCCCAAATTTGATGAGGTCTTATCCTTTTTGTTCTTGCCTCCGGCAGGCGATTTTATTCATACCAGAAGACCTCTTGTAGTGAAGTGGTTAGAAACTAAACATTAATGCCTCCAGAGTGGTTGTATGTTAACTAGTTTAACATTTACGCCGCCAGATAATTATATTCAGCTTACGACAGACTGTTTGTAGTGAGACTGTTAATAAGTACATTAAATAAGCCGATCCAGATAAAAGTTGGCGTAATATTTGCTTCGTTTACTTGCAGCTTTTCTTTGGTTGCACTTGTACCTATGTTAAGAGAAGCTTCCAGCTTCCAAATGTTGTCTGATCAATGCTGATTCTCTTTGACTTGATATGTTATGGAATATATTAGACGTAGTGGAAAACTAAGCGAACATTTATCTTCGACTGTGCCTACTTGTCCATTCCATCAAGCTCGATGGTTATTGTTTATTATCGTCTATGAATGCACAGAATCAAATCTCATAAGTCTGTAATCTGGTCGAGGTAACTGAAATATCTACAGAAGTGTCAGTGAATACCACTCATAATTCTCTCTCTCTCTCTCTCTCTCTCTCTCTCTCTCTCTCTGTATGAATGTGATTCATTTCTATGAGGGGGCAGGAGCGTATGCATGCTAGTAAATATTTTGTTTTTAAACGTCAGTATCTTGCTGCGTCTATGCTCCTGGTAGACGATTGCTATCGATTTTGCTTTGGTCTGTCACAGTGAATGGGTTCAGTAAGTGGAACATTTCGTCCTAGGGCCGTAGAGGGTAATCACAGTCTCATTTATAATTGTTACAGCTTGCAAAGGACAGCCAAAGCATTCGCCCACGAATGCGTATCGCCCGCTATCCCTAAAAAAAAATCAGCATTTTTCTTTTTAGGGGCGGGGACTAAAATAAAACTGTTATAATTTTAGTATTGGGCCGTATTAGGAAGGGTGATCTCCAAGTACAAACTAAGTATCAACGTAATATCTCAATCTGTTCCTCATGCATGCCAAACATATATGTTTTTTGCAGCATGGGGGCATAAATTGTTAGACATTTCCTTTTCTCACAGACTTTCGCTATATTAGCTCATCTGGCAATCGGAGGCATATCGTCGCAGCTTCGCCAAAATCTAATCAGCTCAAACCACGTATCCAGCGATACTGCACACACAGGATGGATACAATTTGCCCACTTGATTTTGAGATACTTTTGTAACAGACGGATGCACACACATACACAGACGCAGGCTATTACATTATCACATCGCTAGGCAGGCGATAATGAAGTGGTTCCAGAAACATAAAGTATATATTTTTTGTGCTGAATGAGTGTGTTTTAACTTTTCACATTATAATTTTTATGTTATTCATTTTACCATCAGAGGATTTTGTTCAGAGTATCGGTGGCATATAACACATATAACACATGATCTTTGTTCTGCTATTCTTTTCTTTCTTTTTCTCATTCATCGTTGATAAAACAACGTTCATATTTTTAGAAAATGTTTTTCACGCCACCAATAGACGAAGTATTTCATAAAGTTTTGCTCTCAAAAGGAGGGGATGGTATGAAAATGCATTATTTATTTTGGGGGGACTTATCCAGGTATGTGTGTTCCATTACAATTTTCATTTTATTCTTTGCACCGAAGTTATACTTAGCTTAGTTTTTGTCTCTAGTATTTCACTGGAGCTACGGGCAGACGATTGTATTCAGCTTATATGGTCACTCGTATACTTTATTCTGACTTCCGATAGACGTTTTGATAAGCTAAGTTTTGCTATCCAATAGAAGTAGACGGATTACTTTAGCGTAGTTTTGGCCAATTAATTCGATTCTTTCCCATAGTCAATTTTATTCAGCTTCGATATGGCATCTTGTAGTGAAAGGGACAAACGGAAAATCTATTTTTTTTAAATTAAGTATTTCTAAAGAAGACTACGTTTGATTTCATTTAATTTTAAATGTATCAGTACTGACACGAAAGGGTTTTATTCTGACTGGTGGATCCTTCATAGTGAAGAGTTAAGCAGAAACAACTATTTTTAACATGTTCAACGTCTGCTGTTATATCAATGTGCTGTTTTATTTTATTCCTGCTACCACCAGTCGATTGTAAGTTGGTCATTGTGAATGGGTAAAACGACATTTTAATTCATAGCACTAATATTTAACCACTTCACTACGACGATGTTCTCTCCATTTCATTTATATCCTTAAAACGGCTCCAGCCATATATATTAGGAGACTCTTTATGATGGGATAACCAGATGACTTGTCGCTGACCTCTTTAATACAAAGTGTTTCATACGTTACACAATATACATCATTACAGGAAACAACACTATAGTGAATAATCTCGGAAGGAGTTAATTCACTGGAGTGGGATATCTGATTGAAGACGAATAATATAATTCACGGTACATTAAAACTCTCCTCTCTTGGCAGATCCAGTAAACAATCTCATTATCGTCAACTCTTTCGTGAGAAGTTCGATTAAAATTTGAAATTATGTTTATTGTTTTCATGTTAACATTTTTGGTCACCGCTCATCTCAACTTCCAGGCTCTTCATGCTTCAGTCTTCCTTACTCATCGTGTGTCACTGCCTTCACTGTGTCTTTTTCTCTGCCCCCCTTTTCTCTTTCATCTTCCCTTTTCCCTTCTTTTTTTCGATTTCCCATTTCCTGTTGTTTTCACCCTCCTAATTCACCCCTCCCCTCTTAATTTCATTCGTATGATTCTCTTCCATTTCTTCCCATTTAACTCTTCCTCACTTTCCGCATATCATTGCTTTCGATGTATACTTTGTCTCTTACCTCCTCCCCTCTCCACACCCGGGCATCCCCTTCGTATCTCGCTACCTTTCTCCTTTCCATTTCTCCTCTACTCCCTTCTCCCCTCCTTTCATGTCTAAATCTTCCTCGATACCATCCCTGGCCCTTCCTCCGTTCTTCCTGCTTTGTCGTTTTTTAATATATTCTTTTCCTTTCCTGTCACTCTCTTGTACTTTCCTCCCACCACTGTTCCCCGGCCCCTACGTTTCTCCCTCTCATCCATCTTCTGTCCACTCTCTTTATCTCCTTCCTCATCCTTCTCTCCTCACATTCTACCTTCGTCCTTTCCCCAGTATGATGCCCCACCCTTCCTCACCCTCCTCGTTTCATTTCATATTCGATATAGTCTTCCCCCTCCTACCACCATCCACTCTCTCCATTTCTTCGTCTACAACCACCTGTTACTCCTGCTGTTTCCTTTCCCATCTCTCTCCTTCCCCCTCATATCCACCCCCTTCCTGTCTTTCCTCTCTGTCCATATTCCTTCCTTTCCTCCCTCCTTCCTTTCATATCTCATTCTTCTTAACCGTCTTGCCGTCACTGCTTCCTGCCCCCCCCCCTCTCCATCTATCAATGTACAGTATCTATCAATCTCACCATTTCTCTTCATCTTTTCTCTCATCTTCCTCCTTCACTTTTATCTTCCTCCCGCTCTCTTCCTCATGCCCTCTCCCTCTTCGTTTACTTATCTCCCCTCAGCCTTGCTCCCATTCCCACTGGCTTCTTGCCCCTCCACCGTCCTTTCTCCTCGTCCGCAGTATGGAGCTAAACTTTTCTCTCACACTTCGCAAGGATATTCTTTAATCTCTCCAAGTAATCCTTTTCGTCGTCTTCCATCCCATTTTGAGATATTAAATTCGCCCTCACACTTACTCTCACCCACTAATTATGCTGTTATCTGTCTTCAATATGATTTTAGAAATAATTAAGTTTTCTGCCGAGTATAACTTCACTCAGCTGAAGAAAAATATTGTGTTAGATTATACACGATCACCGAAAACACTTATTCGCGACAGCTTTCCACCCACTGACCACGGATAATTTCCTACAGTTGAAAACATCGTCTTGAGTTTATGATAATATAAGATCAGTGTTTCGTAATCCCTCTGAAAGGATCGAGTTTGACTGGAAGAAGAAGAGACAGAATAATTACGAGGTGACTGGACAAGTGTGGGGTGAATATGAGGGAATGTGGTGCTTTAGGTGGGAGGAGGTTGTTACCTAGTAGCAGCATATTTATTTAGAAGAAACTCTTCAAGAGATGTAACGTCAGGCAGTTGACTGCAATATTAATGAATCAAATACATAATGCACACTCACGGGCATTATACTTCCGTTAGATATTCTAGGATTCCAAACTACAGATGCAAGATTCGAATCTAGTGGACTATTACCGGTTAATTTGATACGATATCTTAAGCCTTTGCAGAATTACCCAAGAATAGTGCCACTCAAATAGCGAACCACGGTCTGAATCTGGGCCTCAACGAGTTTGATGTGGGTCCACTCCACTTTTCTCAGGGTGTGTAGTATCTAACTCATATGATAGTTTCATAGTATCTATGGATCAAATTCATTTACAGTATGACTCGATTAATTAGCATATGATAATACAAAATGCTTAAAATATGCATAGCTACTTGAATTATATACCGTTCATCCAAATACGTGATATGAGAAATCGTATCACCTGTCCACGTAGTCGTACAAAGGAGAAGAGCGAGACGACTGATTAACAAAAAAGCTGTTACTTTTTCCATGTATTTAATTTGGTCACATCACTTCAACCACCGTGAATTACATTATACCAAACAGCATGTTGTCACTGTGATCTTGATTGGATTAAATATTACTAATTTTTAGGAATGGATTTCCAACCACATGATATCTGTATGTAAAAAGATGCCTTCTGCATGTACGCATACAATTGTCATTAGCTTGCTCGGGCTGCAGGTTGACAGGCGGGAACTGAGAAGAGTTACATGGTACAGTGGTAAAGTCTTGGTGGTAGTGTAACAATGGATGTTCTGTAGGAAGTACACCCGGAGAGTTTCGGAGAGTTTCCGAAAAGCTGCTGAACATTGGAGACGAAAGGAGGGCCTGGGAGAATGACGGAATTTACGGCACTGGCGATCCAGTTCTTCTCACCATGGAGTCAATACAGGTAGGGCAGCAGCGAAGAGCCACTAGTCAGGAAGTTTATGCTGCATATACTTGTATATAAGCAGGATTAAGTGATTGTGTCAGGGACGACACAGATTTGAGGGAAGGACAGTGTTATGCAGGTACGATTAGGGGAAGTATTTTATATCTAAAGATGTGAAGAATATTCAAGAAATTACGTGTTGTGTCATTGGATTATGTTAATGTTCGTATCTGGAGAAAAGAGGAACATTCTGGAGATTCTGCCATGACTGTTTACTTTCTTTCTTACCTTAGAATTTATTTTTTGTCATTATTGCTATTGTGCATTGTTTATTTACGTGCATTATTGCGTCAGAAAATATGAGTTCTTTCCTAGGTTCTTGAGTGTCCTGGCCTGTACGGTGAATCAGGAGCGGGGACTTATTTCAAGAAATTGTCCAGCCGCCAAGTCAGTTAAGTTCGATTCAGGCAATGTGTGTTTTCAGTAAGTCGGTATTGTAGTGAGTGATAGAGTTAGCTGCGTGTTTGGCAGTTCATTTTTTGTCAGTGAACAGCCAGTGAGCCAGTAACAGTTAGTGAGTCATACACTGAGAGTAATCAATGAAAGATGGAGTAATTTTTCAAAGTCTGTGAGTAGTCAGTGAACATATACTGAGCAAGTAGTTGTAAGTGAACGAAAGAGTTAACTTATGGGAGAGAAACCAGTGCTTTGGAAGTGTACCTCAGCTGTGCTTAGAAGGAATGAAACACAGAAGTGTTCATCTGCCTTGGATTAACCGTCTGGCCTGACTACACGTTGTTCTTGACGTATCTTTCGAAACACTAAGGTTATAACAATATCTTGATCCTCCTGGGCTATATATCTGCCTTGCACAGGCTCATAACAACGGAATTTTATTTCCCCATTCAGTACGATGCCTGTAAAAGTTATCCAGCTCTGAAATGACCATGCATATTGGCAGGTCTAGAAAAATACCGCACTAAGTCCTTCAGTATAATGATGTATATTTACTTCTGTGCTTTCTCTGTTGATTTTAGTTCACTCCACGGAATTCCTTGCAGTCAATGAATTAATGTGTATATTCTAACATAGGACTGCTAAATTTCTTTATTTGAAGGTCAGCTCAT
>JAGKTI010027677.1:0-13188 GCA_018397915.1 Birgus latro | reverse complement strand
GTCAGTATGGGTTCCGTCAGGGACGCTCCACTGGCGATCTTCTCACCTACCTCTCAGACTCTTGGTCATCCTCTTTTCGGGAGTTTGACGAAAGCTTTGTCATTGCATTAGGCATCTCAAAGGCTTTCGATCGAGTCTGGCATAAGCCTTTTAATATCCAAACTACCCTCTTACGGTTTCTATCCTTCTATCTGTGCCTTCATCTATAGCTTCCTTTCTGGTCGTTCTATAGCCGCTATTGTAGACGGCCATCGTTCTTCTCCTAGATCTATCAACAGTGGTGTTCCTCAGGGCTCAGTCCTATCACCAACTCTCTTCCTTTTATTTATCAATGACTTCTAAGCTGCACATCTAACCGTATCCATTCGTATGGTGATGATTCCACCCTTCACCTTTTCATTCAGTTTCTGTAACGTCCATCTCAGCAGTTACTTCAACAAAAAAGAGATGAGGCTATGGCATACCTAATGTCTGACTTGGCTCGTACCTCTGACTGGGGTAAAAAATAATCTTGTTTTTTTTTTTAATGCACCTATCAACCCGACAAAATCTTCCACAGGAGTACCCACTAATGTTTAATAATATCCAGCTCAGTCCTGCATCATCCTTGAATATGCTTGGGGTTTCATTCTCTCGGGATTTATCTTGGAAAGATCATATTACATCTCTAGTAAAATCTACTTCCAAGAGATTAGGTGTGCTAGGCCAACTCCGAACCTTCTTTACCCCTGCACAGTTGTTGACCTTATCCACGGGTTTCATTCGCCCCTGTGCGGAGTACAACTCTCATGTGTGGGGAGGCTCCTCACATACAGCTCTTCTCAATAGGGTGGACTCAAAGGCTTTTCGTCTCATTAACTCTCCTCCTCTTACTGGCATCCTTCAGCCTCTGTCTCTTCGCCGCACTGTTGCATCTTTATCTGGTTTCTATCGCTATTTCAATGGTCACTGCTTCTCTGAACTGTCTGCTTGCATCCCTCCACCTCTACAACGGGCGCATTGCACTCGTAATGCAACAAAGTCTCATCCATTTTCTGTCCAACTCTTTAATGCAAGAGTTAACCGTTCCTCCCAGTTCTTCATTTATGCAACAGGTCAGCTCTGGAACTGTCTCCCTCTGTCTGTGTTTCCTACTTCCTTTGATCTCCGGTGTTTCAAACGCAGTGTGTCCAGGCATCTCGAAATGGACGGATCTTGAATTTGGCTCTCTTTTGTATTATTTTTGTTTTATTTTTTCTTCGAAGGAACGGTTTGCGGGCTTCTGACCTTTGGTTCTTTCTTCCTTGCATTAAAAAAGGTGGGAATAGATTTCGATATAATCCGTTCCTCCATCATCATCATCCCAATCTTTCCCTCCCACCCTTGGATGGGTGTCTAGTGGCAGCAATGTTCCTTCAGATTTTGTTGGCGAAGTTCTCCCTGATTTTATAAATGCATGCAAACTGAGACATTAGATCACTGTCCTGTTTCTGCTGTAAAAAAAAAAAAAAAAAAAAGAGCAAGGCCAGAGGTATGCCTATCCCCAACATGCCTCTGGCTGTCTTAGAAAGGCGGTATAGAACCTGGTGACGAGAAGCAAATTGTCAGGAGAGAGTGTAGTACGTCGAGCCGAAGCTTAGTCCCGTCCCATCGACAGCAAGTTTTCTTTCCTTATTGCAATGTAGAAGGAACCAAAGACTGGAAGCCCTCAAGACTATTCCCTCCATGGAAGAGAGAGAGACAGAGAGAGAGATTCAAGTTCTGTTTATTTCGAGATCCCTAGACACACTGAATTAAAAAGATTGGAAGTCATAGACAGAAGTAAATTCAGACAAAGGAAGTAAGTTCCGGAGTTGGCCTGCTACATACATGTAAGAATAGGAGTACAAGGTAACCCTTGCATTAGAGAGTTGGACAGAAATGGGGTGAGACTTTGCTGCCAGAGCGGTGCTATGCACCCTCCGTTGTGGAGGAGGAATGCAAGCAAACAGGTCAGAAGAGCAGTGACCACTGAAGTAACAATAGTAGAGAGATAAAGATGCAACAGTGTGGTGAAGAGGCAGAGGTTGAAGTGACTCAGTAAGAGAAGAAGAGGTGATGAGACTAAAAGTCTCTGACTCCACCATGTTGAGAAGAGCTATGTGTGGGGACCACCCCACACATGTACTTAACACAGGGGCGAATAAAATCCCTGTATAAAGTAAACTGCTGTGTGGGGGTAAAGACGGCATATATAATCTCTTAGAAGCAGATTTGGCAATAGAGGTAATATGGCCTCACATGGTAAATCTCGTGAGAATGAGACCCCAAAGTATATTCTGAGATGGTGCAGGTCTGAGATGAATGTTGTTTAATATTAATGGATACTCGTGTGGAAGATTACGGTGGGCTGAAAGAGGTGGAAACTGAGTTTTGGATGCTTTAAAGGTAACAAGAGTACTTTTACCCCTATCAGAGATATGAGTCAGGTCAGAAAATAGGTGTTCCATAGCCTCATCGCGTGTTTGTTGGGGCAACTGTTGAGGTGGGTGCTGAGAGAAGTGGATGGAATGGTGAAAGGTGGATACAGGACATAACCCTGAGGAACAACGCTTTTGATAGCTGTAGGGAAATACCGGTCGCCGTCTACAACAGCAGCTACAGAACGACCAGAAAGGAAACTAGAGACGAAGGCACAAACAGGATAGAATCCGTAAAAGAGAAGTATTGAAATAAAGATGTTCACTACACTCGACTGAAAATCTTTCAGATATCAAGTACAATAGCAAAGCTGTCGCCAAAGTCCAGATAGGAGGATGACCATGATAGTAAGGCGGCTATGACCCAGTTTTGAGGAAAATCGTTCACTTTGGGTTAAAAGCATCAAACCTTGCACAATTTGTCAGTGACCCCTATTTATCAAAATCTGACATGGATCACTGAATTTGGATGCCTCTGGGGAAAGTTATAACAACATTTGTCTTCGCAGCTAGTTGACGGAGTGTTAACTATACCATGAAAGGTGTTTTACTTGTTAGCCCTTAAACATGTCTTTCTCATCAAGTTTGCTAGAAGAAAACATTACTGTTCATCCTTCTGACCTATTTTATAAACATTTTGCCTTTTGATTGTGCTAGTTATACAATTCTTTAATGACAGATTGTATATTTGAGCATGTAAAAAAGAATACAACAGATTCACATAATTCATATTCACACATTGTTTACCTTCAAGGATGTAGATACAAAAAGTCCAAATGTAATTATAGGTAAGTCCAATAACATAAACAGTTATAAACAAAATTGTTTACCGTAAAATTAATTCTCTTCAGATCAAAGTCACATGTTGACCGAGATCTCTAAGCTGGAGTACCACAGTTAATCTTGCCAAAATACTTCTTCACAAAAGGAAAATGCTGTACAATTTAGGGCTGCCTTATAGCTTGCATAATCCTCTACATGCCTCCCTACAATTGCAGTGCAGAAGTTCATAGCAGTTCTGAGGGGCCTGACCTAGTGTGCTGCACGTAGGCACCCATCTACTGCTGTCCTCCTCTTTCTCCCACCCCCGTTCAGCTCGGTCTGGGAGGACTGGTTCCGTTTGCAGCACCTCACCCTACACATGTTCCTCCTGATATGCCGCTCTAAGGCAGCCTGTGTGGGTGGTATGTTCTCAATAGACCGACATTTCCTTGAGAACAAGTGTTGCCTCGCATCACTGACACCATACATCTCACTCTGTCATACATCAAGACAATAAATCTCTCAATGAGTTCCACAACATTCCGTGGGACTATCATGGGTCTGTCTGCAGGAGTTAAGAAGGCATCAGTGCAATCTAAAAAGCTGCTTCATTATCCCAAGCTGACTCCCTTTGCCAGCAAAGAAGGATGTGACAATGCAGCCAGTAAAGGCATGAAACACTGCCAACACACTGGACTTCTGTACACCAAGTCCTGCTGCAATTTCATCCACAGCATTGTACCTGTGGTGCTTCCCACTTCCAAATGAAACCCACATTTCCTAAGCTGGAATACTATGGAAGCAGGAAATCAGTTGAACTACAACATCTGTGTCAGGAGTTTTGACCATTACTCTCCTGTGGCCACACTGAGCAGCACCAGAAACATTTAAAACTATGTGGGTGTCTGATTCCTTATGCTGGCAGGGTGAAAGGGTGGTGAAGTCCTCTCGAGAGGGGCTATCACTTTGTCTCCATAGTTGCTACACACTTCCTTGTAACCATTCTGAGTGTGGTAGCTTCCCTTCCCAGTAGCCGGAAGAGCTCGGTTTTGTTTCCAATACCCAGAAAACTCTGCCAGTTGGGTGGAACTTTGAATGATAGATTGACTCTTCTCTGTAGTCCGTCTCCTCGCCTTTCCCTTGTGGAAGCCTTGAGACTGTCTTCTAGATACCTGTCCCACACATGATCCAGCTGGTTAACACTAGCCACTTGCTGAGATATTTAAGGCATGAAGATACTGCTCCACATAGTCATGCAAGGTGTTGCATCGTTCAGGTTTTGGGGACAGCATGTGTACTATCAATGCTCCATCCAGGATCCATACAGTTATATTTGGAACTGCTGTAGTTTATTCAGATATTGTCTCAAGCTCAGCCAGTACGTCAACTTTGTTTCCACTCCACATGTCACCTAGTTTTGCTAGTGCAGATGACCATGGTTTGTTCTCGTGTTTGAAGAACTATTCCATGGAATCAATCAGTAGTAATTGTCGAAGAAGGAATGTGATCAGTACTGTCCACTGCTCCCTGCTGAGGGGGGTCACCTTGGCATGGTGGCGGGGCTTGAAACGTGGCTGTCACCCATTCTGGAGGCATCCCCACTTTTGTAGGGTTTGGCATTTGTGAGCCTCGTGGACCAAGCAGCCCCTACATCACTGGTAGAGGAGGCCTACTGGTGATGTTCCTTGTCCCTGCCCATTTTCCATCCTGGGTGGAGTTTTTGTCTCGCCATGTGTTTCCTGTGCTTGGCATCCCACATGCTGGGAAATGGTAGTCTGGGAGGTTGAGTGATACTGCACGATGCACCCTGCAGCTAGCAACACACCTCTTTGGTCCCCTATTTGGCTAAACGGGTGATCTGGTTGGGTCCAGCCACATCGGTCAGCTGGCCATGTGTTGGCTAGGGCCAAGTGGCCACTGGGGGACATGGTGGCTCCTATCGTCCTGGTGTCACCCTTGCCCGGGTTCCCCAGTGATTACCCTTGTATCCTCATTACCTTTGGTGTCGTCAGTGATTTTATCCCTGGCATATGACCTTCCCTTGATGGGCTCCATGGTGGGGGAGGGGTGGGGGAATAAAGTGTTTTTTTGCTTTACATGGCGTTGTTAAATGATAATTCTGTTGCCGCCCCTGTGTCTGTCCCTAGATTTTCCACATCACAATCCCTTATTGCAACTCTTGAGTCTTACTAGGCCCCTGGTGAATGTCGTCCTCTGCCCCAGCGTTCAGCTGAGACTGGGAGACGTTCACGTCGGGTTGGTGTAGCTATGGTGTTGGGCCTGGACGAAGCGGTGCCTACGACCTATGCAAGGTATCTTGTACTGAAGCCCTCTGTGGACGGGTCAGTGCTAGATATGGACATTTTTTATTTGCACTGTGGCATCGTTTCTGCTTGTGGGAAGGAACCTTGGATATCTACTCAGGGGGGCAGAAGCATCCTTCTTGAGGTGTCCTCCCCAGAAGAGAGCTCCGGGTTGCTTGCTCTGACTTCCGTTTCTGGTGCCGGTGTTTCCTATGTTCCACACGCTATGTTCAACCAATGTTAGGGTGTCATTTTTTTTGCGTAACCTCCTCCAGTACTCAGAGGAATGACTGCTGGTGAAACTGCGGTCGTCTGATGTGGTGAAGGTTGAGCACCTTCAGAAGAAGATAGATGGCGTTTTGACCCTGACTTCGACCTTGTTCCTGTTTCTGACTTTCGATAGATTAAGGTTGTCTACATCTGTGAAACTTGCATGGCTATCGCTTCCTGTGAAGCTGTATGTGCTGATCCCAAAGCGCTGTTCCCACTGTCAAGGGTATGGACATGTTAGCCGATTTTGCTGCAGTGCACAGGCTGGCTTTCCTGGTGCCTCTGTCTCTGGTGGTGAACCAAGTCATACCAGTAACTGTCCAGGATCCCTTAAATGCTCTCACTGTGGAGGTCCACAAGCTGTATCTTCTAGAAACTGTCCTAGATACTGGCAAGAAAAGAAGATTTTAACCATTCTCATGCATGAGAAGGCTTCATTTCCAAAAGCAAAGAGGAGGGCCCAGACTCTTATCTTTCAGCCTAGGGGCACCTATGCTTCTGTCCTTTCTGGAGCACCTGTGCATCGTCCTATGTCCCAGAAGCTGCCTCAGCCCACTAAAGTGCTCACTTCTACATCTGGTGATTTGCTGGATGCTGTCCCGGAGTTAGCAATGCACATGAGAATGGCGCTTGCCCACCTTCTACTCTGACTGTTTCTGCCTCCACTTCGGTGGCTGAAGGTTTGCTCACTTTCGTGGTGGTGGTGGATGTCCACATTGATGTGCCTCCTTGTCCTGAGATATCCAAAAAATCAACGTCCCTTCTGTGCATGGCAAGCATTAACGTGGCTCCTCAGAATGTTCAGAGACAGAAGCCCAACTACCAAAGGTTTCTGCTGTGGAAAACACTACTCATTCTCCTCAGAATTCTCAGGGTTCCAGGCGAGTACAGACTGAGGATGATCTTTTGCTGATGATGCAGCCGCCACCGGACAGTGATGATGCCCAGGTCGTTGATGCACCTGCTCAGATGCATGAAACCTTACCCTCTCAGGATCTAAGTACTGACGGGTGCACTGCTGCTCGTACTCCTCCTCGTGATGGCACTGCCTACTTGGTTCTGGCTAAAGCAGCTTGCAGTCCCCCTACCAAGTCATTTCTTGCTCCACCACAGATGAAGACTAGTCCGACCTTCCTCTTCCTCTTCTAGGATGCCTTCAGCTGGTCGGCACACTGTGCAGCAAAATGGGGCCAGGTAATCCTATACTAAGGGCCTTCCTAACCATCAACCTAAATCTGGTCGCTTGCCGGTAGCAGGGATGTCTCACCCCATATCCTGCTTCTTCCTGCTTTATGGGTACTATGGCATTCTCAGCAAGTATACTGCAGTTGAATTGTTGAGGACTGCATGGTATTTGGGAGGAGCTTCAGACCCTCCTGATTTCTTCTCCTTTGTGTGTGTGTCTCCAAGAAACTTCTGTAGGTTTTTGCCACCCCTCCCGTGCCACCTGGGTAATATGTTTTATACTCAGAAGCAACGCATGGTCCTGTTTGTGGTAAAGCTGTTTTGGTGAGGGCTAACGTCCCTTATCAACCAGTCTGCATCCAGTCTGACCTCCAGTGTGTTGCTGAGCAGTGGCATGCCCACCGCTGGAATACTGTTTCTTCCATTTATTAAGTGCCCAACGCAACAGTCAGACGAGCGGAACTTGAAAACCTTCTTGGTCAGTTACCTACACTCTTTCTTCTCTTGAGGGACTTTAATTGTTGCCACCCTATGTGGGGTGACTGTCTTGTTAACCAACATGGGGGTTGCTGACACCCATATTGGAGAATGAGGATCTTGCCCTGTTCAGTACTGTGGGGTTTACACATTTTCATCCCAAACAGGTTCAGTAGCTGCAGTTGACCACTCTGTCTGCTCCCCTAACTGCCTCCTGCACTTTACCTGGGAAGTTATGGATGATCTACCTAATTCTACTGAACATTAAAAATTCTTCGACTATCTTACTTCTAAGATGGAACACAAACTATCTGTTTCTCCTTTCTCTGAAATCTCCATTCTAGGAGATTTCAACGTTCACCACCACCTTTGGCTCTCCTCTCCTTTCACTGATCCACCTGGTGAACAAGCCTACATCTTTTCTATCCTTAGTGACCTAGTGCAGCTTATACAACACCCTACCCATATCCCTGACCACCGTGGAGAGAATTCCAACTTACTTAACCTCTTCCTGACAACTAATCCTTCTGCTTACACTGTTAATCTTTCATCTCCGTTGGGCTTCTCCGATCATAACCTTATTACCCTAACCTGTTCTGTCACTCAAGCACAGCCTGTGGACCCTCCAAAGAAATGTCGGTTGTGGCACTTTGGGGTTGCAGATTGGGACGCCCTCAGGCAGTACTTCTTTGATTTTTCCTAGAGTGATTATTGCTTCCATGGTCTGGAGCTACTGAGTGTGCCATGCCCATTACGAAGGTTATTCTCTCGGGCATGGAAGCATCCATTCCTTTCTCATATCGTTTGACTAATGCAAAAAAGCCTTGGCTTAATCATGCTTGCTGTCCATAACAAGGCCTATATAATATACAAGAGCCAACCCACCCCTGAATAACATCTTTTTTGTTTCTGTCCGGAATCGTGCTAAGTCTATTTTTCACTCAGTTTAAATTAATTTTTCATCCATACTAATTGCTCTCAACTCTCCTACTCGAATTCTTCCTGCTCCTGCCACCTTGCCAAAAACCTTCCTAACAACTTTACCTCATCATCCTTCCCTCCTCTTTTCTACTCTGATGGCTCTGTAGCTATTTCTTCTACTGATAAGGCAGATCTCATTGCTCAGACTTCCTTCTCCAGTTCCACTTTAGATGATTCCAGTGCTGTTCCTCCATCTCTTCCCCCCTCTGACTTCCTCATGGCTGACATGAAATTTTTTTCAATTGATGTATTTTCTGCCATCACTGGCCTCAGTGCTAACAAGGCATATGGGCCTGATGGGGTCCCTCCTGTTGTCTTCAAGAACTGTACTTCTGTGCTGACACCCGGCCTAGGAAAGCTTTTTCATCTTTGCTATCATCTTGTACCTTTCCTTCTTGCTGGATGTTTGCTCTCATTCAGCCAGTCCCAAAGAAGGGTGACCATTCCCAACCATCTAACAATTGCCCAACTGCTTTAACATCCTGTTCCAAAATTTTTCGAGTCTATTTTTAACAAAAATTTTAAAGCATCTTTCCTGTCACAACCTTCTTTCTGATCGTCAGTATTGGTTTCGTCAGGGACGCTCCACTGGTGATCTCACGTACCTTTCAGACACCTGGTCTTCCTCCTTTAGGAACTTTGGCGAAAGCCTTGCCATTGCACTTGACATCTCAAAGGCTTTCGATATAGGCTGGCATAAATATTTAATTTCCAAACTGCCCTCATATGGTTTGTATTCTTCAGTCTGTGCTTTCATCAATAGCTTCCTTTCTGGTCGTTCTGTAGCTGCTTTTGTAGACAGCCACCGTTCTTCTAGATCTATCAATAGTGGTGTTCCTCAGGACTCTCCAGTCATCAACTCTCTTCCTTTTATTCATCAGTGACCGTCTAAGCTGTACAATCGCCCAATGAAGTGATGACTCGCTTTCATTAAGTTTCGGACAAAACTCCCTGGGTCTGGCAACGTTTATTTAGGAGACGGAAACAGTCTTTGCCTGCCCTGCAAACATTATTTATGGTGTTAAAAAAATTAATCTTGCGAAAATACTTGTTAAGCCTTTGTGTGTGTGTGTTTTTTTTTAATAGATCAATCAAAAAATAAATAAATAGTGACATCTGGCACGTTTTCACATGCCAGCAGTTACCAATGAAGCGATTTTCCCGCTAAATTTAGAGATTTCAAAAGCAGTCTAGCTGGTATAAAATTATTACATTTCTCTAGCTCTTTTTTTTTTCAGGTCTTGCCCATTTTTCTTTTTTTTTTAGGTCTTGCCCATTTTTTCCCGTTAATTTCCCTCAGTCTGGCGGATTTTTACCGCATCTAAGACTAATTTAGCGGATTTCAATAATTTTTCCTTTGGCAACAGTGCACGGCAGGCCTTCCGTCAGTCATTACCACGGTAGGGGAAGGAGAGGTTGTCTCGACCTTTGTCACAGTTCCCTCCCCCCCCTACTCCCCCTTATTTTTAATATAATGTTTTTGGTTTTATATTCATTGTCGCATTCATGCTTTGACTGTCAACCTCTCCCTCTTTAGTTCTTCCATGCAACTGCCCTACATGTTTTATAACATGTTGGAATTTCGTGTGAATAAAAATGACCAGTTTTCCACTTATGATTGCACTGGTTTCAATAACGTCACTGAATGCTGGCAGATTAATTTGCTTCTTGATAGCAACACAAGTGGTAAGTAGTTGTTCTTGGGCACACGTATTAATCCGTCTGTCTTGGTCTTGTGCTACGAGGGGCTCCAGTAACAAATTTCCAATGTTCTACCTCTATATCGCTTATCTGTCTGTTAACTGTTAAGGTGCCAGTATATCTGTCTTACTGGAATATTTGCTAAATAAAGAGCAATAATCTACTTGCACCGATAGGCTGTAGTTTCTTGTTGATCAATCTTGCTTTCAGGCTTTCAGCACTTACGGGTTTACCCGCGTGAATATCATCCCGCATAGAGAATTAAATGTGGATAATAATTATATCTTTAGATGTTTATTTTTCTGATTTGATGACACTAATGATTTCGAAATTACGATTATCTGCGGGTTTTATTTTATGGGACATATTTCCTTCAGTATTCTTGATTTTGAATGGAAAATAAGTATTACGAGAGTTTCTCCTCATTTTAACCCTGAAACCGTTAAGCGATATGGAGTGCGTTTCACATTCTTTCGTACTGCTAAGCCTCAACTTTAGTGTACTGTGGTTTCCTCTTCTGTAATGCGAGATATACACGGTAGAAATGCTAATATATTACTTTTTGGTGTTGTTTACCCAAGTACTGCTCTTTCCGGTGTGCAATATATAAAATATAACATGGCCGTGACAGTTGCCAGATACCACTTTCTTTCTGAGCGACAGGTACTGGGAATCGGGACATCACTTCTTTGGGCGATTGTACATCTAATCCTATCCATTCATACGCCGATGATTCCACCCTTCAAGTTTCCATTCGGTTCCCCGCAACGTCCATCTCAGCAGTTACTTCAGCAAACAAGGGATGAGGCTATGGCACACCTAATTTCTGACTTGGCTCGTATCTCTGCATGGGGTAAAAATAATCTGGTTTTAAATGCATCAAAGACTCATTTATTACACCTATAACCCAAAAAAATCTTCCACAAGAATACCTACTAATGTTTTATAATATCCAGCTCAGTCCTGCATCATCCTTAAAAATACTTGGGGTTTCATTCTCTCGGGATTTATCATGGAAAGAACATATTCATCTCTTGTAAAATCTGCTTCCAAGGGATTAGGTGTGCTACGCCAACTCCGTACCTTCTTTATCCCTGCACAGTTGTTGACTTAATACACGGGGAGGCTCCCCATCTACAGCTCTTTTCAACAGGGTGCAGTCAAAGGCTTTCCATCTCATTAACTCTCCTCCCCTTACTGGCTTCATTCAACCTCTGTCTCTTCACTGCACAGTTGCATTTTCATCTTTTTTTCTATCGCTGCTTCAGTGGTCATTGCTTCTCTGAACTGTCTGCTTGCATCCCTCCACTATGACGGGCGCGTCTAGCAACAAACTCTCATCCCTTTTCTGTCCACCTCTCTAATGCAAGAATTAACCGTTACTTCCAGTCCTACATTTATGCAACAGGTCAACTCTGGAACTGTCTCCCTCTGTCTGTATTTCCTACTTCCTGTTATCTCTAGTCTTTCAAATGCAGTGTGTCCAGTCATCTCGAGATGAAAGGATCTTGAATTTGGCTCTCTTTTGTATTTTTTTTCCTTTTTAACGGAGGGAATGGTTTGTGGGCTCCTGGTCTTTTGTTCCTTCTTCCTTGCATAGAAAAAAAAATATTTTCCCATCCTCCTTACTCCAACGATATCCACTCCTTGTTCCCGTCTCCCAAAGTGGCAGATGGATAAGGTGGACTGATCCCATTTCTCTTTGTTGGTTTCTCTAAATAACTCTGCTGAAGATTTTCCACACACAGATGAAGCTGTTTCGTTTTTTATCTCTGCTTTGCATTCTACTGCCCTCCAAACTGTTCCCAAAACCTCTGGCTCGTATTGCTACCGACCTGTCCCATGGTGGAATGAGGATTGCACTGTTGCTACACATACTATAAAGATAACTGTCTCACTTTTTCACAGATGCAGATGAGAACATAATCTTTTCGAATTCAGGAGGGTCCAGGCTAAGGCCCATCGGGTGCTCAGACAAGCTTTGAGGGACTCTTGGATGGCTAATTTGAGTCATCTATCACCTCTAAGACGCAAGTGTCTCAGCTGTGGAAGAGGGTATGAAAGATTTCTGGTATCATTACCCAAGATAGGTCCCTCGTGCTGATATCTAACCCCTAGGATGCAGCAGCCCTAAACATTTCCTATGCATGTGGTGTGGCAAAACTGCCTTAATAAACCGAGTTTACATCATGTGTTCTGACCCACTTATACCTAACCAAACATGATAACATTTTAGTCAGACAAAGTTTACACCCCACAGTGATGATTCGAGACCCACTTATCAAGCACAAGTACAGTATGCAGCAGGAGCGAAAAATGACCGAAAATTTCTCAGCATTTCACGTGGTTCTTCCGGAATGTACAACATAGTCTACTGATCGGCATTTCCGGAATGATACACGCAGTTGAGAGGAAAATGATGAACCTTTTCGTGACCTTGTAGTTGTGGCCGATATTTTAGCATCTGCATTTGTGAATATCTGTCATAGAGATACTTGCTCTCCAATTTTTGCCAGACATTGGAAGGTGGAGGAGGCTAAAGTGCTGGACTTTCTGTTCAGGGAATGGGGAGCCTTACAACCTCCCTTTCTCTTATCATGAACTCCAGTCTGCCTTTTCCCTCTGGCATGACACCTCGCCAGGGCTGGATGATATTCCTCACTCAGTGCTTCAGCTCCTGGATGATGGTGCTCTGTTTTTTTCCTCAGCCTGTTATAGAATCTGGAGGCACTCTTCTCTACCCACTTCTTGGTGTGAGCCTGTTGTTCTGCCATTCCAGAAGCCAGGGAAGGCAGGTTACAGTCCCCCAGAATATCGGCCAATTGCCCTAACATCTTGCTTGTGTAAATTATTTGAAAAACAAAACAAAAAATGGTCAATACCCACCTACTGTATTTCCTTGAATGGAATAGTGGTCTCTCTGAGAGTCAGTCGGGTTTTCGAAAATGTCGCTCAACAACGGATACACTTGTCCGTCTTGCGGCTGCAGCAAGTGAAGCTTTTGCTAGGGAGCAGCATCTGGTCTGCAGTTTCTTTGACCTAAAAGGCATATGATACTGCATGGTGGTTTG
>JAGKTI010027676.1:0-13188 GCA_018397915.1 Birgus latro | reverse complement strand
CCCCTCCCCCCCTTCCCCCCACACTGGGCAATTCACCTGTTAGCAGTAACATGGCCAGTAAAGGTATGTTGCCCCACGGTCTCTTCAATGACGAAATTCACGGTGAAAGTGATTCCTAAGGTGGAGGACAAAGAAATAAAGAAGCTAGAGGTAGAAACTAACAGAAGTGATGAGGTGGTATTGTCATAAAGAAGGTGCCATATGTGAATGTGTTTGGTGACTGAACAATGCTTCTATTGCCTGTATAAATGTGTGAAAACCAATATAGTCTTGTATGACACATAAATTCGTACCAAATACAGAAATAAATGCATAATTTAAAGTGGCTTGAATTAGTTAACTCTTCCATAGTTCGTTTTCTTTAGCCAGGTACCCTGAGAAAGAGGGAAAACGTAAGGCTGACTCATCACCTGTAGCACCATTTATAGCCTCAGGAGGGCGATTTCTCTATGAATTTTCGATTTTTCTCACAAAAAGCGAAGGTTTGAGCCCAAAAAAAAAAAATTATGAAAATGCTTGGGACTGGGGGGTAACGGAGGTTGGAAATCGGTCGGGACGTGACAGGTTAAGGAGTTTATTATGAACTCTTACAACACAGCCTTTTCGTCTAGAGTGACGCCCCAGAACTAACCCTTCTGCTCTGGCCGGGGCGTGAAAACGTGTGTCCACTCAGCGTTTTTAGTGGGGGCACATATGCAGTGAGGGGGAGGGGCCTAGATACACAGATATACAGATATATAACAGGGATGGTACAATACTCCCCCGGGTAGCTGAGATGGTGTCTCCTGACACTAGAGAGGAGTTATATCGGGGTTTGTTTTACTATATATGGAGGTGGGGCTTTTGTACACAATGTGAGAGTATGATATAGGGGTGGAGGGAGGACATGGCCATGTCAAAGGGATGTAATCTTGTAATATATAAGGTTATATATGTAGTGTAGTAATATATAAGGTTAAATATAAGATACACAAGGATTAAAATATGGGTATGTGTCCAGTAAGGTTCTGAGTTATATATAATACTTGTAACTCTTTTCTATATAGTTTGCACATTTTTTTTTTTAGTCTATAGTTCACACATTACTGTATCTGAGAAATGCCATCATTTCCTGGTGGTACTATTTCTGTCCACAGTTTGTATATTAATCAGTTGGCATTGGTAGTCACTAAATGTGAGGGCACTAAGTACGGGTAGTTTCAACGTCTTGTGGAGGTCATACTATTCCTGTTGCGATTCTGATTTCCCTAGAAGAGTTCCAATACAAAATCACATACCGTCCTGGAAAATTACACATGAATGCAGATGCTCTGTCCAGGCTGCTGATCCAATTCGTCCGCACTGAATATGACCTCCTGCAACAATGGCGCAAGAAAACTCACCTCCTCTGGATTCCGCCCAAGATTTTCACCCAACTCCACCTACAGGGTGACAACCTTTTTACTAAGTCAGGGCACAGTGTCCTCAACCTCAACACTGCCTGCGACACCCTAGCTCAGCTCCACTCCAGCAACGGAATCCACCTGGGCATCAAAAAGTTGATACAAGTATTCCAGGACTCATATTGGATGCCCAACCCCCACCACCTGGCCAAACAAAGAGTTCAGGCCTGCCGGGCCTGCGCACTGGGGAAGGACATCACCTGTACACCCGCCCCACCGGAAATATCACCGCTCATAAACCCTGGCAACTACTGGCCGTGGATGTAATAGGACCCCTAACCCCTAAAGCCGGTTACCAATACATTATCACGGTCATAGACACCTATTCTAAATTCCTTGTCGCATGCCCGGCCAAACAACATCATGCCGTGGCTGTAGCCGAAGACCTCATCTGCCACATCTTCCCTTACTTTGGAATTTCCCAGGCTCTACATTCAGACAATGTGCCGGAATTCACTAGTGGGGTATGGCAGGAACTCACCACCATCTTTGGGTACCGTTTCTCCCACTTCTTTCCCTACTGGCCCCAGGGGAACACCGTCTGTGAAAGGAGCCACTGCACCCTTCTCAACCAGGTACATGCATGCAACGAGGAAACTAAGAACGAAGACTGGCCTGCCCACTTGAAGACCATTCAGTGAGGTATGAATTCCTGCCCCTGGGACGATGGCATCTCACCACATGAACGGGTTTTTTGGGGGGCTCCCCTCCTCCTGCCCTTACAACACCGCCTACAACCATCATCCACATCCCCACGTCCAATCACCTGCATCATCTCAAAAGGAAGCTCCACCTCCTTCAGAAACAAAAGTACCTACAGCTAGACGCGACGCCATCCAGCCCCTGCAAGCCCGGAGATTTGGTAGTGGTGGCCCAGCTCCCGACGCCCAACAAGCTGGCGCTACGATTCATGGGGCCCTACACAATTACCCACATCCCCAACCCCTACAAGGTCACCATTGACTACCACAACACCAGCCGCACCTACCACAATAAACATGTGCGACCCTTCTCGGCCGGCAGATTTAATCCACCCCCACGCCCACCTCCCTCCCTCACACCACCACTCCGCCACTGTCTGACTCATACACTCTGTATGTCACTCCATCTTCCCCCTCCATGGCCTCCCCCACCTCCTCCTCCCTACCAGCATCCTCACCCCCCTTCTCTCTCGTCGCCTCACCCACACCTCCCTCTCCCCCAACCACATCACCTCACCTCTCACCTCCAGCCGACACTGTATCAAACACCATGCAGCCAGCACAACCGGAAATTCCATCACCGCCCACCGCCGCATGACCATGCCCCAGACATTCCACACACAACCCTCCAAACCACGCCTATGCACGCCCACCACCCTCAGGTGCTCCCGCTGACCTACCTCCGACCACCCAAATGCCACTGCCTCAACCACCGACATGTACAACCACCCACCACTCCCAAATCACACCCACCCTCACCACCACGACCACAAGATCGGGACAGATCTCCTACCCGCCACAAAGATACAACACCACTCCATCACCCATTCCACCCAACACTACTCCCCTCACCCTCCGCATTCACCAGGCACACTGGAAAGTTCCACCTGACCAACTCCCCAGAGAGAAGAGTAACTCCACCCCCCACAGATGGCATAAAACACCGGCTGCCGCACCTGTGGCTAGTATTCAGCCCAGAGACTCCAACACGTCACCACCTACCTTGAAGATCCACTGCATCATCTGGGCTCCTGCACAGGGCAAGAAACACCGAGTCCGGGGAACTTCCCACCTTCTTTGTCTCCTACGAGAATCCACACATCCCTCCACCCTCTACATACCTGTTCACAGTAAGACAACCCCAACACCATCTCCCTGCACTGGACCGCCCTACTACTCTACCTCACACCTCACCACTGACACACACTACCTCCAGGCACTGAGACGTGACTTTTCCCCCAAACACGGTGGTAAAATGCGCAACAGTTAGTTCCCTGTGCATATGTGTGATAAAGACGCCACCCCCATCCAAGGAAGGGACGACATGGAGGTTCAGAAGAAGCGCGCACACTCAGGGCTAAAAGGGATTACCGCTACCTTTACATTACGCCCGTCTTGTCCGCAACCAACACCAGTTGGAGTGAGCATTATCTCACACTACACTCCAGCCGGGCAAGCGCTCCACAGGTTCAGGGCGGGGCTAGTTTCATAGCCCCAGACAGCACCTTGTTGACCGCCCCTTGCCACAGCAGAGACGAGACGGCCCCTTGCTGCTCTGCAGCTGCTGCCCTCCCTCAGCAGGACTGAGTAACGGCCCCATGCCGTACCCGGCAGGAGACGGCCCCTCTCCGCTCCAGGGTAAATAGCCTTCCTGGAGACAAGGACTCGGTGATGGCCCCTTGCTGCACCAGCAGTTGAGTGACGGCCCCTTGCAGCATTGAGACTGCCACCTCAAGCGGGGACAGTAACTCGGTGATGGCCTCTTGCAGGAGGGTGACAGGCCCCTTGCCGCATTACTCCTGCAGTCCCTCTGTGGAACAGGAATCGGGTGACGGCTCCTTGCCGCACCTGCAGACGGGTGATTGCCCCTTGCCGCATTAAGCCTGCTCTCCCGCAAAGAAGCGAGACACAGGTGATAACCCCTTGCCACACTGGCACCCCAGTGATGGTCCCTTTCCACATTAGGGGTGTAGTCTGTAAGGGGCGAGTGATAGGGGACTTGGCAACAGCCCCTTTCGTGCTGAGGTGGAACCGGCTACACATTGCCCCTCACCCACCTATCCCTGTGCCTTCCACCTATGAGGACTTCCCTTGCTCACCCACCCCTTCTGTGGCAGAGTGGAATCTCTCACCCGTACTCCACCCAGAGTCCCTTCTCTGGAGAAGGTCTGCCAAGGCCCCGTGGTACTACCTGGGGTCCGAGCCATTCACCCTGCTTCCCGGAGGCACCAGCACCTGATGGATTCCCCAAGACACCCCCAGGCGGAGGCACTGATGGAGAGAAGCTGCAGTCTGATATCCTACCAGGACAGCTCGAGGACACCAAGCCGAGGCCTCCCCCATCCCAGAAGACGATGTCCAATTTGCCAGAGTAGGCTCCGAAGGGTACGCCTATTCTCTCTCTTCTGGCCCAGTCCAGAGGCCCGACCATAAAGTCCCTCCTGCAGTAGTGGGCAACTAACTACGCCGCCTCGCAACCAGTCCTGGACGATCCGACCTTCAGCAGCAGTCCCACATCACCAGTAGAAGGCCGTCTCACCTGGCAGGACCCTGGGAACACCAGGTGGACACCAGCAGCAGCTCGAGACCATGCAACCCCCCAGCGCCCCCAGACGAAGGCCGCCACACCTGATGGGACTTCTTCACCACGGTCTGCACCAGTAGCAGCCGAAGGCTATGCTGCCCAATGCAGTGTCCTTCGATCCTGACTGAAAGTGCCTATTCTATTACTCCATCGTATTGTGTGTAGTTGTTTTACTCAGTTGAATCAAGTAAGGTTGTCCATCTGAGTTTTTGTGCCCTCTTCCCAGTGTTGCTAGAATACCCAACCCGATCTAGACAGAGGACCCCGCACTAGGCATCGTGTCTAAGGGACAAGAAGTTGGACCTAAAACACTTCGCATAACGCTTTGTAAAAACATGTATTCTTCTTTTCCCCTGACCGTCCCTCATTCTTTGTTTTTGCCTCCGCCCTTTTCTCTTTTAGTAATCTTATTTCCTTTTAAGTTAGGCATCATTTTATCCATAAATTTTCGAATTCCTCTTTTTCCATAAGTTTGTTTCCATTTTTTAGTATCTCCTCCACGGTGTTTACACTCCGGAAGGTTACTTGCAGGGGCCTTGACTTATTTCTCACATATTTCCCTAGCCTTTTGTGTTCCTCTATGTCTTTATTACAGATTTCCTCTGATACTTCCTTCAGTATGCTCATTACAATTTGCCGTTTCATTTTTGTCTCTCGAAATCTTGTTTTTTATTTCTTCCTCATCTATACCAGTGATTACTATAGATTTATTGATATATGCTGAGTCTTTGACCAATTTTGAATTGTTCTGGATTATTTTTTTCACCTCCTTTTTAATGTTGTTTTCTTCGACTCTTGTTTCTAAGTCTTTCTTTACTTTCACGATTTCAGAATGCGTAGTTTTCACATCATTTTCGTAGCTTTGCATCGCGTCATTCACTTGGGTTATCTTCTCCTCAATATCACTGCTCTGATCTATCAGACTGCTTGTGTGCCTAATTGTCTCTGTATCATCTCTGAACTCTTCCATAATACACTCGTGGTTGACAACTGTGCTTGCAGTTTCACCAATCTTCCCTCTAAGTGAGCCCACCTCAACTGACAGCTCATCTATTGTTGCGTCTTTTTTTTTACTTCCTTTACTAATTTTTCATTTTCCTCCTCCATGTGCAGTTGCTTCTTAATTTCATCCATTTCACTCTGAAATGCCTTCTCTAACCTGTGTACCCGTTCTACCAGCTCATTGAACGTCTCCATTTCAACCAGTTCCTGGTAGAAATCATCATCCTGCTTTCTACCTTTATCCCTTTTCTTAACTCCTTCCAAATTAGCTTTACTAAAGATGATGGTCATCTTGTGGTACTAAGAGAAAGATTCTACTTATAAGTACGCAATCCTTGGTGCAAGCAGCAGACAAAACACTAAACAGCTGATGAGTTTGCTCTGTGCATTCCTGCACTAATTTGCTTTATATTGTTATTTGAACAACACTTTTACTTAAACATCCTCTTTTATATTAGCACACCATTTAGTTTACCCTAGTACAGAGCTTGACTCATATAAAGATACTATTTAGGTATGGCCAGTTGTGGCCAAGGTTGGCCAAGTGTGGAGCAATGTGTCGTAGGTCTTGTCTCTGTGACGCCCCAAGTGTATGTGTGTGTGTTTTGTGTGTGTTACACTACTGTCCGTCCCTACTATCACGTTAAGCAGTATTGTATCACTGCAGGAAGGGGGCTTATATAAAGATTGCATTATATACTCGTAACTGCCAGGGCCTATTAACCTGCCAATAACGTATAAGAAATCTCCGTGAATAGGCAGAATTAGTGGCCTTATAGGAAACGAGGCTGTACTCTGACGTATTGTAAACAGTGAGGGAACACATGAGACATAATAGATGTCGGGGAAAGGGGGCTGGGCTGCCGGCTTCGTGTTGCCTAGAGCCGGTGGTGTATAATAGTTCATTCAGCATGCAGTATAAGAGACCCGAGTTCAGCACCTGGTTTAGTCAAATTCAGATAAAGTTTTTCACTTTTGTTCAGCAAGCAGTTGAGGGTAAATTCGCGTGTCTTCCTGTGGACGAAGAGTGGAACTCAGCAAAAGGTCAATTGTCTGCCTTTCCTTGAGAAGTCGATAGATATTGATTTAATTCTTCTTCTTCCTTGTGTGGATGACAGGGTTGTGGGCAGTGAGAGCAGCCTTACCGCCACAGCAATTATATCTTACAAAATTTCATTATCATAACTGTAACTGAAAATTGTATTAGAAAATGATATATAAAGGACGCACAAGCCCGTCTTCGGCTAAAACCCCTCGCGATCATTTCCCCACCCTCCTATTTTTACCACTTACCCAATTTCCTCAATGGAACTACTTTCCCCCCTTGGAAACATTTTGCCCCATGGACCCATTTCCCTCTTGGAACTATGCTCTTCCCATGGATCTATTTTCCCCATGGGGACACACCAAGTTCGCATGAGGACCTTTTCTCTCACATGAACCTATTTCATCCATGGGTCTTCTTTTTTTCCCACTGGTTCTGTGTTTACACTTGGGCCTATTTCCCCAAGAACATGTCCCCATGGACCTATTTTCTCATATTAACAGTCTAATCATAGACGTATCCCACACTGGCCCTATTTTCTCCCCATTCACCCACCCACCCTCACAACAACCCACCCATATATCTACCCATTCACCCACTGTAGTGAGCCAATCTCCTGACTTCTCCGTCGGTGAGCTACACATCCATCCACCCACCCGAAATTCTCACGCACCCATCCACTAAGCTCATCCACCCAACCCACGTGCCCAGCCTACCCAACTACCCCAACCTCCCCAATCACCAACACACCCCAGCCAGTCCACTCACTCACTCCACACCCCATTGCCCAGCCACCCCCCCACCTTACCACACTCTCCACAATAATCTGCCCACCCACCTGCTCCATCCACTTTGCCCATTCCACCCACTTTGCCCATTACACCCACTCCACCCACATCCACTGTCATCTCACCCACCAACCTACCCACTTGGCCCCCAGGCCTGGGCCCCTACTGAATGACTTGCAACTTTACACACACACACACACACACACACACACACACACACACACACACACACACACACACACACACAGATGGCTCTTTTTTTAATATAGATGTAGAAGCCCCAGACTAGTTAACCACTTCACCACTTTGACGTATTTTGGTTGTTGCTTCTTGTTTCCCCAGACATTTTCTTCTGCTTAACCCCTTCAGTCTGACGTCTTATACTGTATACTTTCAACCCCCCCCCAACTGAATGAAACAATCTAAAAGGAAAAACAATAGACGTCAACAGATGAAGAGAGTTGCGAGAGCCCCTAGGAGAGAAGGAGTTAATGAAGGCTGTATGGAACCTCACGATTTTTAAAATTTATCTCAGGCACAGAAAATCGTCCTCAGATAATGAAAATTACTCGTACATCCTGGGACTGCAGGGATTAAATAATAAATATCTCTGTAAGCAATATGTCGTTGTGCACAAAGTGCATATCGTACTGCATAAAATAAATATCGCTAAACTTTCAATAAAAAATCCCTAGAATTTCGCTTATAAAAAAAAAGTCAAGAAAATCGCTAGAAATTTATCAAAGTTTGTAATATCTTCGGAACACTGGTAGCTAAATGTCTATATAAATGTCTAGAATACAAATGTAACTTCATAAAAATAAATCTTTCGAATATCAATAACTGTTTGCAAAACTCTGCTAATATCTCTAGAGTATTATTAAACTTTAAATAAATCTATAGAATATCGCTAGAACTTTGTGTAGCTACATATCCATAATGTAGCTGAAACTTTGTAAAACTCTCTAGACTGTCATTAAGAGATTGTAAAAAGTATCTAGACTATGCTTGGTTTCTAGTCTATAAAACGTTAAAAATTATCGTTAAATGGACGTGGATATCTCTAAACCTAGCGGCAATCGATAAACTGGCACCGTTGCTTGGCTCTGTCACTCTGGAGACGTATGATTTTCTATTTTCGCTATTCAGTTCAGAGATGTACTACGGGAAAGGAGATAAAGAAGGCTGCATCTTACTTCTCTGTTTCGACAAGTACATCCAAAGATTGGGAATCATTTCTTTAAACGGCAAGAAAACAGTGAAAATGTATTATCGGTTTGAAGAGATTTATGTGAGAAAGGTTGCACCCACCTTTTGTCTCCAAACCGGTGAGGGATTGGTTAGCTGGGTAGAGGGGTTAGTGCAGTGGTTAGCACGTCCACCTTACGGTTGGAAGAGCCCGAGGTCTATTATCCGGTCGGTCAGCTAAACGGACTCAGTTTATTTCCTCTTTTTCACCCGTCAGGAGAGCTGAGACTTGGATTTACCATCAACAACTGCGGTTCCTGTTCTAGAAGAAGACTGAGACTTAGCAAAAGATGACTGTCTGCCTTAATGACCTTCGTTGACTATATGCATTAACCTGATTTTTCTGTTTCGGATTTTCATCAACTAATGTTTTTTTTTTTTTAGCACCTCTTCCTTTCCATACTACGCCTTTCCATCCTTTTTATGTTACTAATGCTTTTGTAATATCGACACAGATTGCATAAATAACATGCGTTTCGTCACCTCTAGTATTCTATTCCAGTTAATGTTTAACGGTCTTTTAGTTGACAGTAAATCACAGGAACCTGAGTGTTACCAAGCCGTTCATGCTTGGGCGGTGGCCGAGGCGGTTGAGGTGATCTGCTTTCTCAGTGGACGCGGGTTCAAATTAATTTCGGATAATGCAAAGAACAGTTCGTCAAAGTATGCTTTGACCCACCGACATGTCGTAAAAGCATCCCCGTAATACCAATACAGCAGTCCTGTATGAGACAGCCCTAACATGGATCCACGGGGGCACGGTGGCTCAGATGTAGAGAATCAAGCTCGGGACCGGGGGGTCGCGAGTTCTAGCCGCGCCCGGGACCGCCGTGCCGGGAGGGGTAGGGCTCTCCTGTTACCTAGCGGGGCTATATTATCTCATTGTAAGGTCTAGCTCGGGGATTCTTTAATCCTTTTTTAACATGGATCCACTATGGATGGCTGGTGTTTGCGTCGATGCGGTGGCATGTAAAGATGTATGGTACACTACGTAGGAAGGCTGCTGGACCTCAGGGAACGGGCTGTTAAAGCCTATGCCCAGAGTCGGACGTATACAAAAATACAGGCTATATATTATAGCTAATGTCAGATGATTTTATGTAGCTAAGAGTGAGTCACAGGGTCTTGAGAGTGCGAACGCGCCATATAAAGAATCAAACTTGTGGGGATGGGGTGTTAACCTCCTTAACCGATAACACTAGCCTACGACTCCTCGACTCAAATCACCAACTTCACCCCGCAAACATTTAGAAAAGACATTAGTAAAATATCAAAATGCGAGAGACGATGAATAATAATGACATTTGAAATGTCGGGATGAGTTTGAACACTTGCTTGACCTTTTGGAAAAGGTCGAGAGATGCTTCTTTGTTTACGTTCCGGCTGTGGGAAAAAGAATCAATAGTCGTCAACCGAAGTCTTGCCAATACTGTGTCTACTTGCTGGCCTAACATTACCAAGTCTCTATCTTGAGGGATGAGCTATAGTGAAAGAACAACACCTGAATAGGCTATGGTGCGCATGAAGAAGTGCCGTGGCAAGAATTTAGAATTGAAGTATTATCTTTGCCATCGACCTATGGGGTAAATGAGCGGTAAAGAACAAAAATTTTAGCTGTAAATCATGAGTATACTCAACTTGTAATTCAGATGAATTTAAATGTTATTTTTGCTGCCTTCAGAACTGTTTTTTCCTGCTATTGAATTGACAACGAACTCCATGTGTTAGGTTAGCTATATCCCTGATTAAACCTTTCACTACTACAGATCCTTCCTGTGTGGAATTAAATGTTATGGTAGAATGAGATATAAATGACTTCCTCGGACTGAAAAGGCTAACCATTATAAATGCTTACATATTCCTTCCCCCATTTCGCCCTCGTTCATCACAACAGCCCTTTACCCCTTGACTCCAGTGAAATTTTTATCACTATATTCATTTTAACTCTAGACGATTTGATTCAGACTGGGAGAGACATTGAACTGGAGACGTAAAATATACCTTTCATTTATCTCATCACTGCAAGTGGTCATTCCGAAGTTTAATAAAACCACCTGGTAACTGCAAGAATTAAAAAAGAAAAAAAAAGGTCACCCTATTCAGCGGTTCATACGGGTAAGCTACAGCACTTGTAAATTGTTACACAAGTGCATTTTTATATTAAAAAATGCTTTAAAAATCTCTAAATATTTGCATATTTCTTATTTTCAGCTTTATCCTTTGTCATTCCCTTGCCTTCAGCAACAAACGACAACACCCACAATAAAATGATGTCTTTATCGTTTTGTTCTTGCTACCTTCGTGCAATTTAACATAATGTAAGCAAAAAATTTTGAACTGAAGGCGCTAATCACATCCATCACTAATTCTTTCACAACTAGAGCACACTCTTGAAAATAGTATAACTGCCCGGAAATAGCAAAAATGTAATACAATATACATCACTTGATCAAAGTGGTTAGTTTGTCATCGCTTTTCGTTAATCTATATTGTACATCTCTATTGTACATCTCATTTTCTTGTACTCTTTCTGGGAGATGTTGCATTGCTTCTCTTACTAAACCAACTTTGCTTTTGTTTCTGCGGAAAAAACATGAGATCTGGTAAGTTTCTGCACTCTCCGTTTCTTGTCCTTGCAGTAATAACAAAGAATACTGTACGTCATGATGAGCTTTCTCATAACAGACACTTGTGTTTATGGGAGGAGCGACAAACATGGGAAGGTCCTTTCTACAAAAACAAACCATAGTTAGGCCAGAGGGAACTGCCTAAAGGTTTATTAGTAAATCTGGCTGCTACTTAAATTACTTCATGCCATTTTCAGGCATAAGCAGCTACTGACTTAAAAGAGCAATATCTCACCTATGTTTGAAATACAGCTTGTGTGTGTGTGTGTGTGTGTGTAGGTGGGTGGGTTCTTACCTAATTGTTCTTACCTAATTGTATCTTTACAGGAATGAGTCAAGCTCGTACTGTCCCGTGTCTTAGACCATTTTTATTATACATATCCTTAAATTTATTAATAGTGTTGGCACACATTATTTCATTCGGTAGTGCATTCCACTGATCAGTTGCCCTATTTGGGAAACTAAATTTTCTTAAGTCTTTATCGCCTCTCTTTTTATGCAGTTTTTTGCAGTGTCCTCTTGCTGATGCATCCCGATAGGTTATGTATTCATTTATGTCTATTTTCTCCTTCCCTGATATGCGTTTATATAGCATAATCATGTCTCCTCTTTTCCTTCTTTCCTGTAGTGTAGGTAGATTCAGTTTTTCTAGTCTTTCTTCGTAGCTTAGATCTCTCAAGGTTGGTACCCATCTTAGCGGCCCTTTGATTTTTTTTCAATCTTGTCTATGTGTTTTTTGAGATGAGGACTCCAGACTACTGACGCATATTCCAGGGTTGGTCTGATGATTGATGTTATCTTTCTTAGCATATCTTCATTTATGTATGTGAATGCTGTTCTCATATTTGCAAGCAGTGTCTACATGTTCCGTACCTTCTCACTGATGTGGTCAGCCAGAGACTGTTAATGATAATCACACCTAGGTCCTTCTCTCTTTCTGATATGTGTAGGGTTTTACTTCCTAACTTATAATCCCAGTCAGGTCTTTTTCCACTTTTACCAAACTTGATTACGTGACACGTGTCCACATTGAATTCCTATTGCTCCATTCATGAAGTTTATTTAACTCTTCCTGTAGCTCTTTACAAGAGTCTTTGTTAGTAATTCTCCTTTGTATATTTGCATCATCGGGAAACATATTTAGATAGCTTTCATTTCCAGTGCTGCTATCTGTGTCATTTATATACACTAAAAACATAATTGGTGCCAGCACTGAGCCCTGTGGAACTCTGCTAGTCACTTCCCCTTAGTACTGTTCTCATTTCCTTTTTTTTTCTTTTTGAGAAATTCTTGCATCCAACAATACAGTTTGCCTCGGATTCCTCCTTGATGGTACAGTTTCCATAAATGTCTTTGGTGAAGTACTCTGTCAAATGTTTTCTTGAAAATTAAATAGATACTGTCCACCCATCTTTCTCTTATCTGTAATGTTTCTGTTACTTTATCATAGTAGCTCAACAGATTAGTAACACATGATTTTCCCTTTCTGAAACTAAACTGTCTGTCTGTTATTAAGTTGTGTTCTTCTAGATGATTTACTCAAACTTTTCTTTTCAGCTTTTCTAGTATCTTACTTACAACTCTGGTTAGTGATACTGGTTGGTAGTTGAGTGGATATTGTCTATTCTCTTTCTTGAATAAGGGAACAACGTTTGCTTTCTTCCAAATATCAAGTAGTTTACCTTGACCCAAGGATTCCTTGAATTTTAAAGATAATGGTCTACATAACTCCTTTGCATATTCATGTAGCA
>JAGKTI010027675.1:0-13188 GCA_018397915.1 Birgus latro | reverse complement strand
TCCTTCCCATCCAATCTCACTGTACACTCACTGGCTTCACTTCTCTCGAAGACCATCACTTTACTCTTCCCCACATTCACCTTTAGATTCCGTTTCTTACACACTCTCCCAAACTCATCTACCAAGCCTTGCAGCTCCCCTTCGTCTTCACTCAACAACACAGTATCATCTGCAAACAACAGTACAGGTAGTTTCCAAACACTGCCAAGAAAATGTATAGATGTTAAAAAATAAAGAACATTTTGCAGAAAGTTACACAAATATCAATACCTGCGCATACAGTAAATGGAAGGGTAAACACGACGAGTACATGAAGGAAGGCAGCTTGGATTGGCAGGAGCTGGAGATGAGTTGTGAATATGGAGCTTTAAGTTTTTTTTTTTATCATGGCTACTCTAAATGAACTGTGGGAAACATCTGGTGGTGATAGCAGATCATCTAAGTACAGTAATACAGTGTATCAGTGGAAATGTGTATATGGTGTGAGAGAGGGGGGTTTAAACTGCAGGAAGGGCAGCAAAATGGCAGGGGACAAGGCGACATGAAGGCGACTGGTTTGTGGCCATCCCTAACAGGATTATGGCATCTGGCTGTAAACACATAGATAGATAGATACAGTAACGGAGCCTATACGAAGCCTTCTAGATAATCTTATAAAGATAATTTGGCCTCACTTTAGCTTAATCCATAGCCAAAATGGCATATGCAGTAAATTTTATCAAAACACAAATCCACTACAGTACTTATATTTGTTCTCCATGTAGCTAACATTATCAGTAACCAAAATGGCAGAAGCTGTTAGTTTGATCACACCACAAAGCCACTACAATAGTTATATCTGGTCTCCATGTAATCTACTCTGTACCCAAAAGGGCAGATGTTGTCAAATTTATCAAACCACAAAGCTACTACATCATTATATCTGGTCTCTATTAAGCTGGATTATCTTATATGTAACCAAAATGGCAGATGTCAATTTTATCACACTATAAAGACACTACAGTACAGAGTCATATCTGGTCTTCATGTAATCTAATCTGTAACCAAAATGGCAGATGTTGCCAGTCTTATCACATCACAGAGCCACAACAGTTACCAATACAGTATATCTGGTCTCCTACCTGTAACCAAAATGGCAGACTTTACCAGTCTTATCACACCAAAGAGCAACTAGAAAGAGTTATATCTATACTACATGACTAACCACAGAATTACTATCATCTACAGTAATAACAATGTACAATATGTGAGCATGGTGGGATCAGTTATATTTAAGTTGCGTGTCCTATAATTCTAGCATCGTATAGTTTTTTCTCACCGTTTCCCTATATGTCTACAGTGATACTCCATTGTTTCATTCCTACCACTATTCCAGCTTTCAATCTTTCTGGCATGCCATAATTCCAGCCTCTTAGTACTACACTAATTTTTCTCAAACATGGGCAACAATTTTATCCTTTTGCAGTTTAGCCTATTTCACAAAGCTCAGTGGAAGAAATACATCCTTTCCACTGCACTTTGTTGTGATTGTGTCATATACTAGTGTTAATTTATTGTTACAACTCAGCATTCAGGATGGAGACATGGCAATTTTAGGCTAACTCAGAGTAAAAGGAGCATAAAAGCTCAATTAGTTGTACAGTTTAGTGTGCCATCATTCTGCTCTCTCAGTTAATCCATTTTTTAACTACTTTATCCCTGGTTACTCGCAAACCATATGTTATTATTAGAATGTAATGTGTTAACTATGGCAATGTGGATGTACCAGTGTAAACAATGATTGTAACTACTGAGAGCAAGTAGCAGATAGATTAGAGAAAAGCACAGTACTTAATGTAATGTACCACCCCATCTTACACTGTTCCATTATAAAGAGAAGCACAGTCTTAATATTTTGTCTTCTCCTTTGCCCTATGCCATATGTTCAAGTCGAAAGTAAACAAAAAAGTATCACTGCAGTATACAGTAGCTCTCTAATATTGGTATAGTCTGTCACCAGTCCTACATAGGCTATCTACAGAGTTTCTTTGCTGCGGCAGTAAGTACACGAGGAATGACAAGCCTTATAGATGATTATAATGACTAGTTCATTATGCGGCAGAGCTATGACTATCCCAGTACCAGGCTGCAAGTATTGTCACCTGGGTTCTGTTATCTGAATGTAGTTTTATAGATACCATTAAGTGGGTTTGATTATCTGACTGTGAATTTCCAAATACTGGCAACTGGATTTGATTATCCAAGCATTGTTTCCCCTACACCAGTCCATTATCTTTGGGAACTCGCTTCCTCAGATTAGTTTCTCTCCCAAGCTACAACCGACGGCAGTTTATATCATCCAACTGTTACAGATTTTTTATGAACAGAAGACACCCGTAATCTGGTGTATGGCATCTTTTTTTTTTTTTATTAATTTGTTTTTCCTTCCTTTGTTTCTTCTTCTTAAAAACAACAACAACAACAATTAGCTTTCATGATCTCAGTATAATTTTTTAGGTACCTTTAACTCCTTGAGTCTGAGTGAAGTTTGCTTCAGTTTATTCTTGCTTGTGCCAGATAATTTTACTCAACATAAACAAGGCCTCTCTTACTGAAGGGATTTTTAAAAACTATAACTAATCCCTCCAGTTCAAAAAGCCTGTCCAAAGCTGTATAAAATCATCAGTAAATTCAGTAGGAGTGCCTTAACTGGCTTGACTACCATGCATCTTCTATATTTGTTAGCTATATGGCTCACTTTCATTGTTTATATTAATCATGCATTGCAATTTGTTTATAAATTTTTTCATGGTTTATATTGATTTTTCTTTACTCCACCTGAAGATGAAAAAAAAAAGGCAGTATGATTATGATGATGATGTAGACTTTTTTGTTTGTTTGTTTTTTTAACAGAAACTGGTGATGTTTTGACATTCATCTGGCAATAAATTGAATTTCACTGGTAATTATCTAGTAATAAACTGGTAATGTATTGGCAATTAACTGGTAACAAACTGATGATGTCTTGGTATTTATCTGGTACCAGTAATAAAGTGTAAATCTGTGGTAATAAATTTTAAATATCTGTTACAAAGTTGGTATTATTTTTGTAATTAACCCTTGGTAACGTTTATCTCTTGGATATCACACTCAGAATTAAACAAATACAGTAATTAACTAATCAACATGGGGGCAATCAACTAACTGGGAAATTGGGTATGCAGAAGCCTGAATTACTGGTTAAATAAATACCCAGATAATCACACCAGGTACACAGATAACTGAGTAACCAGGTGTCCAGATAATCAGAATACAAGGTAAAATGATAATTCTACGCCCAAGTGCTCAGATAATCAGGTAATCAGTTGCTTAGAAAACTGGATAATCAGGTACCCAGATAACTAAATAACCAAGTACTCAGATAAATAACCAGTTACTCAGGTAATCAGATAACCAGATATATTAATAATTATAAATGCAAGTGCTCAGATAACCAGATTACCATTAGGTATAAGGATAACCAAGTCACCATTTACACTCAGATAATCAGATAAACAGGGTCTCAGATAATCAGATAACCAGGTTCCCAGATAATCAGATACAAACGCTCCTGGATAATTCAATAACCAGTTACTCAAATAATCAGATAACCAGATTCCCAAATACCTGTCATCAGTAATTTGATAAACCAGGCTCTTCAACAATCAGGTAAACAGTGCAGTCGGATAACCAGGTACCGGATAATCACACCTTTGCCAATAAGGACACCGAGAATAAACGGTGGGCGAAGGGTAGGCGAAAATTAGTGCGAAAATATAAATGGAAAGATAATAAACAGATTAATAAATAGTGCATAAATCTATAAGGTCTTAATATCAGTAGGATTATTTTTGGTAGTGAGGAAAATTAAATATGATTCATTATTGTGTTGTGGTTGTGTTTGATGTAAGTTGCTGGAGGATTTTTTTTTTTCTTACTTTGGGTGAAAAATTGTGTTAAGTGAAAAGTAACTAAGACTAGATATTATGGGAAAGGGATAGCTTGAGGATAGGTGTGTGTGTGTGTGTGTGCACACATGCACAAGCATATGCATATGTGCATGTGCTCATGCACAAAGGAAATAAGCATAGAGAACATCAACACATATAGCCAGTCACTGCAACAACTGAATGCTACTCACTGCCTTTATGCCATATTTAAAAATTGATTCTCAATAAGTGAACACATATTATCACCATAATTTGACTATCAGATTTCAAATTAGTGTAAAAATCTGAATTCTGCTTTCAAATTAGTGTAAGAATCTGAATTATGCTTTCACATTAGTGTGGAAATCTGAATTCTGCAACCCTCTTCAATGAACACCTTCACTGGAATGACAATTTATTCTCACTGCTAATGATGACTTTTAAGGTTAGGAGAGCCCCTAGTAATGAAAGAGTCACTGAAGGCCATATCTAATCCCTCCAGTTTGAAAAATAAAGACTAAGCTGAGTACAATCATCAAAAGAAAGCATGAATAGAATTTACATGTCCTCTTGACTGAAAGAATTAAATGTACTTTATAATTTTTGCCAGCTCTCTGTTGTTATTGCTTTTTCTTGGACTGTCTGGCCAGTAAGACCGACTGACCACGAGTAAGCAGTGGCCTTCCAGTGGCAGACAGTGCCTCATTAGGGTAGGAACTGGGTCATTCTACACAGCAAGGTATCAGTGTCTTTTGATTTTTAAAAGCTTTTGTGAATGTGAGTGCCTCATGATTATAGTAACTGTTCTTGAATAAAATACAGGTATATCATGACAGTTTGTGAGTTCTTATGAAGACCAAATGTGACATCAGACAGGAGTGCTTCAGTGCTGACAGCCCTAGTGCAGTCATCTATGAAGTTGGTTGTGAATGTGAAAGGCAAGGCAGCAGGGTGGTGGCAGTGTTTGATCTCAGAAAAATGACAGAAAGTAAGTAGTACATAACTATGTACATCAAAGGAGTTTCTGAGGCCCTTGGGGTGTCGTACAGTTGGAGTCAAATGTGCTTTTATACCAGGTCTTGATTTCCAGTCATGTGAAGTGTTCAGATGGAATACATGATTCTAACCACATATGGAAAATATTGTTTATTGGGAGGACACACCAGTTTCAACCTGACTCAGACCCTCTGCAAGTACAGTATATGTGGAGGCATATGTGTTGGCTCAGTTGTTAACTGAAGAGGGTCCATGTTGGGCTGAACTGTTTCATCTTCCCAATGAACAATATTTCTCTATGAGTTTAATTCTTGTTCCTTTATATTGTCTTGAAAGTGTAATAAATTCAATGACAGTACACTCTGAGTTGGATTCTCATTTTATCATTTTGAAACTTTAGACTTGTAATGAGAATATTGACAACAACTGTATATGTAGTGTTAAGATGTGAGTACTGGGGCCTGGAATACCTCCATGTAATACTGTACAAGAGTTACACTAAGAATTACAACTGGTGATTCTGAGTAATTCCTTAACATATCATTTAAAATATAAATATATGCCATGCAACACAACCTTGGTCTTTAAAACATACTGGTGTTATTTTGTTCAAGTGGCAGCTAATCTTTCCTCACAGTGTAGGACCACAGACAACTGCAATGATGCTGAAGTTTGAAAGCAGATGAAAATTATATTGTTGGCAAGCAAGGTGTAGAAAGCCATAGCCTACATCTGTGGTATGACTAGCTCAGTGGAGGTGTGTGATAGCAGATGTACACAGCAGTTACGTATATGTTGATGGATAGCTGGATTGATCATTGGGTAGACAGTTAGATAAGGAGAAAGGCAGTGTATACAGATATAGACTAATCAACAACAGGGCAGCATATTGACTACTTCTGTCTTCCTGTATGTGTGTGTGTGTGTGCACATATGTGTGTAACACTATGACTGTGTGAGAGGTGCCCTGGCTTTCTGACAGTTAAAGAGCCATTTGATGACTCTGGCATTCTTCTCCACAATGGATGGTTCACCTCCCCTCAAGGGTAGAGGGGGGCCAGGGCCAGGGCCTGATACTCCCCCTCGACCCTCATCAGAGTCAGAGCTGCCCCGCCGAACCCCAAGTGGGCCCGACTCCTCCGATGACACCTCCTCAAAATAGACAGGTGGAGAACGTGGGCTTGTGGGTGGGGAGGGGGAGGTGAGGGCATGGTGGGTGGCAGGATCAAGCCCCATGGTCTGGAAAAACTCCTCAAGGTCCAGCGGTGCAACACCAGCCCCTGGATCCTCCTCCCAGCGGCCCCGCTCGTGAGTGACATCAGAGCGTGACCGCAGGATGGGTCTGCGACGACCTTCCTCCCCCGTTGCTGCTACCGTCACTCCACCACTGCCATAAGCTGACACATCACTGTCTGATGACCGTCGCCCATCTGTGGTTGTCAGCGTACCAGCTTGTGTCCCACCCTGGCTCAGGCGGGGCACTGAGGCCTCCCGCAGCCGATGGGGCAGAGGTGGCCGTGCTGGAGGCCTGTCAGGGGAGCGTTCCGGGGGTGGCGGTGGGACTGGGTCTCTGAACATGCGGGGTGGGCGTGGTGGGGGTTCTGGAGCAGGGCGAGGTAAGGGTAAAGCTCCTGGGCAGGAGGGGCGTCGGCGGCCACTGGTGCCCGTCTCAGAGTCAGTCTCAAGGGCAGGTGAGGTGGCCCGACTCAGATCAGGGAGTGACTTGTGTGCAGTAACGGTAGCTGGCTCAGCCCGGTACGTCCCCGGAGGTGATACCCGCACTCCACGCCGAGGCACCACTGGGGGTGGCACCTTCACCTTCATCCTGGTGGCCTCCCCAGCTGGCTTGTGAGATGGTGTGGTTGTGGTGGGAGTGGTAGTGGCGGTGGCAGCAGCAGCAGCAGCAGCAGCAGCAGCAACCAGATTCTCCTGAGAGTCGGTGTTTAGCAGCCGCCGTAGCTTCATCTGTACATTGTCACGGTCACCCGGACCGTGTGAGAGTGAGCGTCGAAGGTCCCCCCGACCCCCTTGACCCTCCCGCACCTTGGGCCGTGGCGGCACCCTGGGTGACCGGGCTGGCAGTGGGGGTGGCACTGGCAGGGAGGCAGGGCCAGGGGCCAAGGCAGCCAGGCTGGGGTGGTCACGGAGGTTGATGATGGTGTTCTGCACCGGCTCTTTCATTCCGGCCACGGTATTGTGGTCAGCCAGGGCAGGCCGGCGCTCGGGGGCAGGTGAAGGGGTGGGGCGGGACTTGTGCAGGGTGTGGCAGGGCGCGCTGAGGAAGATGTTAGGGTTGGACGAGATGTGAAGCCTCTCTGGCCGGGCAGGGGTCTGGCTGCTGCCCAAAACATGGTCACTCTTGACATAGCGACTCTTGCTCTCCTGTAGCAGCTGCACTGCACTCTTGCCACCCCCACCCCACCAACCCCCCGGCCCCATCACAACCCCACCCCACCCCACCGACATCACCAAACCTGCAACATAACAACACATTAGTCAATGCAGTCTGCAGTACTGTGCATTAGCCAATGCCAAATTGAATTACATTACCTGCTGCATTAAAATATAATTAAAAAATAACAGTCATCACTGCACTCACTCAAAAGATGAGAGAAATGGGGGGAAATTATATGTTATGTTGATGTTTGATGTACTGTACCTGAAAGTTTATGGACAAGGTTTCCTTTTCTTCAGTACAGCCTTAATGGAAAATGTCTCTCTCTCTCTCTCTTCCCAACTGACCATCATCATTTTAACCCAAATTTGCACCTACGAGATGGGGTAAGGTTGAATCTAGAAACAAATAAAGGACAAAACTAGAACTAATCAACAGCATGCCTAGTGAAACAGCCCACATGCTAATTCAAAAGCTTTCAAAATCCTGACTCCATCTTACAGCCAAAAGCATCTTCATCTGAACATTTCTTTATTCCCTGGATGCACTTCACATACACCTGTAATACTGATACCGGCGGCTACTAAATAAGCATGTAAATAAATAAATAATAAATACATAAACAAATGAAATGGGGGGTGTCAGAACCTTGTTATATGCTTCTCTGTAATTATTCCTCTGTACAAAGGAAAAGGGGAAAAAGCAATGTGAGGTAATCATAGGGGCATTTGCCTTCTCAGTGTAATAGGAAAAGTATATGGTAGGATACTTATTGACGGTGGTGGTGACCATCATCCATTCACTTGATGTAGTGCTGCCTACTTCTTCCTTAGCCTTATCATTCTTTTTCTGTGCCTGCCTTCCTCTCTTCCTATTTCTCCCATCTTTCCTGTCACTTCTTACTGCTTTTCTTTCTTTTACAGGTGGCTTTACATTGAGTGACAAGCTAAATGGTTCCCTGTAAGCCAAGAAACCATTTACAACGCTGGGTGGTAACCATATAACCAAACCATACGTGCTCCCTACGTGTCAACAAGTGGGTTGGTGGAGGGTTAGTGCCCTTCCCCGTAAAATGAATAACTCAAAGTCAAATGGCCACCCCTTATGGGATTATGGTGTCTGGCAATAGACAGATAGACAGACTTATTGACGGAGTTTGGGAAATAACAGAGGAATTAGTTGGAGAAGAACAGGGAGGTTTTAGGAAGGGAAGAGGTTGTGCAGACCAGATATTCATTCTTAGATCCTTGGTGGAAAAGTTTCTAGAGAAGGGAAAGAAGTTGTATGCAGCCTTCATGGATCTGGAGAAAGCATATGACAGGGTGGATAGACAAGGATTGTGGAAAGTGCAGTATTAAGAATATATGGAGTGGATGGGAAGTTGTTGAAGGAAGTGAAGAGTATGTATGAGGGTGCTAAGGCTGCAGTGCGTGTGGATGGCAAAATGAGTGAATCTTTCAATTTGAAGGTTGGATTGAAAGAAGGATGTGTCATGTCTCCATTGTTGTTCAGTCTGTACATGGATGGGGTTATAAAAGAGATACAAGGTCGGGCGGTGGATTTTGAAGCGACCCTAGTGAGAGAGGGCAGTGTTTGGAAACTCCCTGTACTGTTGTTTGCAGATGATACTGTGTTGTTGAGCGAAGACGAAGGGGAGCTGCAAGGCTTGGTAGATGAGTTTGGGAGAGTGTGTAAGAAACGGAATCTAAAGGTGAATGTAGGGAAGAGTAAAGTGATGGTCTTCGATAGAAGTGAAGCCAGTGAATGTACAGTGAGATTGGATGGGGAGGATATGGAGAATGTGAGTGCATTTACGTACTTGGGTAGTGTGATGAGTAAGGATGGAAGTCTGGAGGGTGAAGTGCTTGAAAGGGTGCAGCAAGGAAGGAAGGTTGCTGGTTCATTGAAAGCAGTGATAAGAAACAGGGAGGTGAGCATGAAATAGAAAAAGTTGTTACATGACTATTGTGATACCAACTCTAACATATGGAAGTGAAGCTTGGACCCTGTTGGAAGGACAGAAGTCAAGAGTGAGAGCAGTGGAAATGAGTTATTTGAGAGGAGCATGTGGAGTCACATGGAGAGACAGACTAACAAATAAAGAGGTGAAGGAGCGTTGTGGTGTGGTTGTGGACGTGATAGGAAGCATTAGGAGAAACACGTTAAGGTGGTTTGGGTACGTGGGTGAGGTGGAGGGGGCGAGAGGGTGGGGGAGGCCGAGGATAAGATGGAGAGATGGAGTGGAGAGGTACGTGAGAGAGGGGTGTGTGAGTTGGGAGCGGGGTAGTGAAATGGTGGGGAACAGCGACATGGAGGCGATTTGTTTGTGGCCACCCCGTACGGGATTGAGGCGTCTGGCAGCAGTAGTAGTAAATGATTACCGGTATGTTTATTTCTGTCCCTTGTCAGTTCTTTAGCTCAGTCAATTTCCATGCCTTGCTTTTTCGCAATTTTATCATCTTATCCATTTTTCGGGTGGGCTTGAACGGCTATTTTTACCTTCAAACAAACAAACAAACACACACAACACACACACATATTCATCACCTTAAGCAGCCGTTTTCTCAGTCGCCTAAGCACCCGTCTCAGGCACCCACTCCTCAGCCTTGGGCGCCAGCACCCGAAAACTGAGATTGGTTTTTCTCAGACAATGAATTTCTCGGGTGCGAGCGCCCAAGCCTCCGTAGCGCCCGAGTGATTTCTAGCTGGCAATTCTGACCAGTCCCGCCTTCGGTAGTTGGCAATACTTTACAGGCTGAACGTAAACAAACAAGAGTGGAGCTAGACGCACAACAATGGCTCCCACGAGTGTACCGCTGAATAAAGAGTTCCTCGCGAAACTAATCAAGAAACATCCAGTAATAAGTTCAAAGAAAGGTGATTACGAATGGAACGTAAACGGGCGTGGAAACAAGTGGAGGAGCAGTACAATATATTTTTCTCCATGTCTGAACCAAAGACTGTCCAGTAGTTGAAGCGTGCCTGGGAATGCTTTCGGAAAAAGTAAGTCTCAGTATATATCACAGTTCAGTATTTCCCAACCTTGTTGAAGCCATACATCACCATAAAAAATGTAAGAAAACCAGGGCACATACGGTACCATTTTTTTTTTTTTTTTTAATATTTCAAGGCCCTCCATGTTTTGTCTGTTGGTTATCAGAGAATGTTGTATCATGGGGTATTGGCATCACAGACGCAGGTTAGGTAAGGTTTCACATTCTTCAGCTCTTCTGCAAAAGAATCTCTCTCTCTCTTTCTCTCTAAATTCCCGTCAGTCTTTTCAAGCCATGTCCTTATGAACCGCCTTACTCCACATCTGTCACAAACCTCTGTTTCTTATCCTAGTGCTATCTAATCTAAGCTCTGCATCCACACACGTTCCTTAACAGTGTGAGTTGTACTGCTCTCACTCTTCGCTTTGGACACTCAGGCCATATACCAATGTCTCACTCCCATACGATAGTGTTAGGGGCTAAGTAATGTGCCATCAAGTACTTTAGCAGTCCTCGGTTGTGTTATCAAGGCCTTTATAGTATTTTTTTTTTTTATGGGTCAGTTACTACTCTTTCTTTTATACGTTTACTTCTATTTTCCTGTACTTTATGGAGGTACCTGTATTTCATCACCTGTCAAATAGTTTCACTTCAGTAATATTTTTCACTTACAAGCATATATATTTTGTTTGGCACGATACTATATTCTCTCACCTCCCCCCTCCGTCTCTTACTGTAATGAAAGGCAATATGACACAAGTTTACATGGCTAATCAATGTATATTTTCCTTGCTGGACGTGCTAATCACTGGTTGTGTACGAGTGATAAGAAACACAACGTAGTCAATTGTTAATCTCTCCAAGGTTTATATTTTAAAAACTGGACCAAGAACTGAATGTCTCTTAAGTCGTCTTTATTTATCGAGAATTATCAGAGAGAATCATCGCTCAGGTCCAGTGGTATTCAGCTCTGGGTAATTATAATTGTTTTATTTGATACTCTCAACTTTCACCCTCCTTTGAACTTACCCTTTCTCTCTCCATTTTCAGTGTTTAGTTTTTTCAGTCGTTCACCTCTGCTCATTTCCTTATAGCGTTTGGTTTGTAGGGTAGATTTAGAGGTACTGGTAGAGTAGCTAATTTAGTATCACAGTGGTTGACACTGTTAGCACAAGGGATACTCTAACCCAACTGAGGTAATGACAAGATAACATTGGTTGTGATAACACGGACCGACGCTGATAACACGACCACGGCACTGTCAGCCTTACGGCATTTGGTGTTAAAGATCATATTAAGTAGACTCGAGTACTCTTGCAAGACAACTGCAAGGTTCGTGGCAAGCTACCGCGTGAACACACACACACACACACATATCCGTACATAAATGTAAAGTGACGTGTGTTAATCACATTGCACTGACGTGGTGTGATTCAGGTGATCTAACTACCACCACCACCACCACATTTAGGCTCTCCGTTGTAGCACCACACCCACTATCATCAGGGGCTCTCCTTCCCTACCCTCACGGTGAGTGCTACTTTCTTCACGCCACAGGTCACTGTGCCTCCTGCGTCTAACATGCCCTCGCCCCCAGTGTCATGTACAGGGCACCAACCCAATCTTATAAGTAAACATACCATCAGTGACCCATTGTGGTGGTGCCGCTGTGTCAAGCTACACCCCGTGGTTGCTGGTGCTGCGTTGTGTGGCATTAAGTCTGTGCCCCGATCACCACGGGCTGCTGACCTCCCAGTGTCCCTACTGGTGATTTGTCATGGTGAAGCACCCACTGAGATTCAACAGACACCATACAGCAGGAGGGATTGACATACGTTACCACATCATACATCAGACGCCAAGTGTGGTGGTGGTGGTACTAGTGTTGGTGGTGGTAATGGTAATAATTGTGGTTGCAGTAGAAACGTAGCCAAAAGTCACCATCAAAAACTGATCGTGGACAGATGGGACCCTTCGAATGTGTGTGTGTGAGTTGATGCAAGTGTGGCCTAAGTTCACGGGATAGTCTCATCGTAGCTCGGATTTAGACCTTTTCCATTTCGTCTTCCTGAATACTACCGTTCTAGTTTACTGTGATAATGATGATGATACCCTTCCTCTCCTGCCTTCCATCACCCTCTCACTCTCTCTCTCTCTCTCTCTCTCTCTCTTTCTGACACAGCAGTCCCACAATCTTATCACACCAACACAACTGATAGCGATAAGGATAAAGGACTGGTTTGCATCTCTTACATAATGCCTTAAAGATACCTTGTTTAGTTTTAGAATAAGTAAATAAACAGACAGATGGACAGACAGACAGATAAATAGATAGATACGGATATACAGACGGATGAATGTGTATGTCTAAAGGAAGGTCCATAGGTAGAAGGAAATACACGTTAATAACAAGAAAAAAAAAGAGAGGTAGATGGAAAAATGGTTAGGCAGGAAATTGGTAGATACACAAGTCGGTAAAGACTGACGAAGGTAGACAGATAGGCATATAAATATATCAAGCAAAAAGCAGATAGATAAATAGGAAGGTAAGTAGATAGGGAAGGCGGGTAGATACAAAAACAGTAGATAGATATATAAAAATTTTAGAAGGAAAGAAAGGATGGATGGGCAGAAAGAATATGTAAAAAGACATATAGACAAAGAGCTATAAATAGATACAGGCGTACATACAGACATACAGATAGAGAGAAATGGGTAGATACAGATATATAGATAGATAGATTATTGAGCTTACCTGAAATACCTCAACAGGTGTGTCTTGCGTCATTATCCAAACACCTGTTCACCATCCCCTTCTCTCTCTCTCTCTCTCTCTCTCTCTCTCTCTCTCTCTCTC
>JAGKTI010027674.1:0-13188 GCA_018397915.1 Birgus latro | reverse complement strand
AGCTGCTTCAGATTCCACTCTCTACCATCATTCACCAGACTCAGTCCTCCATCAAACACTCTTGCATTCACCTCCCTTACAACACCATCCATATAAATATTAAACAACCAAGGCGACATCACACATCCCTGCCGCAGCCCCACTCTCACGGGAAACCAATCACTCACAGTATTTCCCACTCTTACACAAGCTCTACTATTTACATAAAAAGTTTTCACTCCTTTTAGTAACCTGCCATTAAGCCCATTCAATCTTAAAACATTCCACAAAGCCTTCCTATCAATTCTGTCATATGTCTATCAAAAATCACCTGTGAATCTTGAAAAATGTGCAAACGACGGGCCTTCCAATTGTCTAACGTACGATGCACGTCGGTGGGTCTGAGCGTGAAAAAAAGTGGTGACGTGCATCGTATGTCCAGGGGACTGAGCGGGTTAAATAGCAGGGGTTCTGAGGTGTGGCAACACACTTAAAGTGCCCCCGCCACACTGGCCACACCACGCATGTTTAATGGTTGCCAGTGTTGTATTGTTCCAGGCTTTGATGAAGAAATTTATGGCCTGTTGAATGTTGTGTTTCTTCAAGAATGCAGCAACAGTCATGGTGGGGGTTGTAGATATGCTAGGTGAAGCAGATGAGTCAGGTGGGGCTGTGGAGGTGGAGGGGACTGTGGCAGGTGAGACAGGGGAGGTGATGATTGGAGGATTCTCCATTTCCTCCTCGCTACTGCTCACAGTTTTGGCTATTTCCTTCATAATTTCTTTTTTGTCTCTTTCATTCCTCGTCTTGTTATGGACGTATTTGCAGTATAACCACTTGGCATTCACAAAATGACTGTTATTCAAGTGAATCCAAACGTTATTATAGAAACTGGGTATCTATTCTAGCTTACTGTTTTTGCCGAAAATATTATTGTCGAAGTCGTTATTGGCGATATCTTACTGTAGACTCCTTTTGAGCACCTTTCCAACGAGCCTTTAATTCATGATGGGTGCGTCATACGGGGAGGGGGGTCACATACTCTGGGCCACTCCTTGCCTCTGCCTCGCATAATGTCACGAATTCAGAGTTTTATGATAATGATTTTTGGGCACTTGTGTACTATGTTATTCGCGCACTTTGATCACGCATACTGTGCAAGCCCACTGTATCAAGGGCTACTGCTTGAGTTTTTCCATGTTGTTCAACTGATTGATGGATGGTATGAGTTAGGATATTGAGCATGTCAATGGTGGATCTTTCTTGACAGTAACCATAGTGTTTATAACTAATTAACCATTTTGCACACGCAACTGTGATTTGCGTTCCATGTGGTTGGGCACGTAGAAGCACATGGAATGCAAATCGCGTGAAAAAGCAAACAAAAATTCCCCCAAATTAAGTTTTTGTTTGATTTGCGTAAAATTTTGGTGCATTCTAGCGGGTGCATTTCTCTCCTGAGGTAAGACCTTGGCAACACTGCAGTGGCTCATGTGGGACTCTTCGTAGTGATAAAATGTCAGTGCTCCACAAGCACCCAGGCAGCAGGGTCGTGCCTCATTGTGTTGTCTCTTTAACCCGCCGAGTCCCATCGACGTACGTGCACGTAGCTACTTTTTTCCGTGGACAGACCCAACGACGTACATCGTATGTCACACAATTGCAAGGCCCATTGTGTGCACATTTTTCAACATTCTTGGGTGATTTTTGGTAGGCATATGTGGGAGGCCTTCCTCTACCTGCTGTCAAGCGGGGATACTGCCTGGCCCCTCCTAATCCCCACTTCCCCCCCACACTGGGCAATTCACCTGTTAGCAGCAACCTAGCCAGTAAAGGTATGTTGCCCCACGGTCTCTCTAATGACGAAATTCACGGTGAAAGTGATTCCTGAGGTGGAGGACAAAGAAACAAAGAAACTAGAGGTAGAAGCAAACAGAAGTGATGAGGTGGTAATGTCATAAAAGAAGGTGCCATATACTGGAATTTTGGGTAAGTTAACAATGCTTATAAACGCCTATATTATTGTGTGAAAACCATTATAGACTTTTACTACACAGAAATTCGTACTAAATAAATGAAATAAATACGTAATTTAAAGTGGCTTGAATTAGTCAACCCTTCCATAGTTCGTTTTCTTAGCCAGGTACCCTGAAAAAGAAGGAAAACGTAAGATTGAGTGACACCTGTGTCAACATTTTTTTACCTCAGGATCGCGATTTCACTATGAATTTTCGATGTTTCTCACCAAAAGCGAAGGTTTCAGCCAAAAAACAAAAAGTCGAAAATCGGTCGGGATCTGGGGGTAGGCTGGGTAAAAAATCGGTCGGGACTCAGCGGGTTAAATCAGCCATTTTCCCCCTCCCACCCGAGGCTGAAACCATTATTGAAATACTGTGACTGTGCAGTGTTTTTTTTTTTTTTTACTATACTGTGAAGTGATTGTGTCTATTGAACATAGATATATTGTCTGTAAAGCATTGAGACCCGTTATCAGCTGTAGGTCTACAGCAATGGTTCTTAACCTTTTTACTACCACGCCCCCTCTAGTAGTTCGTCCTTCCATCCACACCCCCCTCGCATCTTCAACAAAATTGATAAAATTCCCTCCCAGATTTTAAGGAAAAACTTTAATAATGGGTGTTTTTAGTCTTTTTATTGAGCATGAATTCTGTGCAAACAATATACCCAGCATATTTAATGAGGTTACTTTCTTACTAATTTTATGAGATACTTGACTCTGTTTCTTAGCTACCAGATCTTGAATGGTGGTCGAATGGCAGACAGTGCACAAGGTAAGTCCCCTTCAATGTTCAGCCGGTTTCTGTACTTCGTCTTGACTGCAATGAGCATGGAAAATGCAGTTTCACAAAGATACATTGATCCAAACACTGTCAGAATCCGAAGAGCTTGATGTGAGATCAGAGGGTAGACAGGAAGGTACTTGACCCAGAACGTCTCAAGTTCTATGAGGTCTTCCTCAGCTAAGAAAATACTCTTGCACTTTATCCGAAACATCAGCTACTGCACATTGAAATGGGTTCCTGATGAATTTCCAGGCATCACGCTTCTCATCTATATATTGTTAATTCTGCTTTCAAGTCAGATAAGTGATTATTATTATTATTTTTAAACTCAGATTCAAGGTAACTGTGAATGAAAGCAGAATATAAGTTACTAAAACTGGCTGTATTTCCATCCTGAATTCGGCATTTCCAGAGGTCGAGTTTGGCCCTGAAGGCTCGAATGGTGTTGTGGTGCATGATGATGTTTTCTCTTGTAGTTTAATGTTAATTGCATTCAGGGCTTCGAAGATGTCCACCAGGTAAGCTAGAGATAGCAGGAAACCTTCAGACTGGAACTTGTCATGGAGATCTGTCTCTGCTGTGTATCTATGGAAGTATTGTTACTTCTTGTAGTTTATAAATCTGTCCAAACATGTTTTGTAATTCTTTCATAATCATGTTCATATTGGCCACGCTCTTGTTAAGAGAATTACAAATATAATTAGAGAAATTCCTACTTTTTCTCCCAGGCTCACACCCCCCCTGGAATTTACTCACGCCCCCGTAGGGGGGCACGCCCCCTGGCTTAAGAACCACTGGTCTAGAGGCAGGAGTCTGGTTTGCTATAGCGGGGTTTTTGCTCTCACCTTGCCCATAAATGATGTGTTTTACATTTGTAGTGAAGCCATTACTTATCCCTTAGGCGCCGGGGCACATCTACTGACGTGTTGGTAGAGGGCTACTGTCCACGTCAATGTACGTTTCGATATATCGCAGGCATGTTTGAACTTCGTGGTGCGCCATATGGACTCTGAGTGTTGTCCCGGCATGGCTGGTGCATGGGGACATGCTGGTGGCCGGGGGTGGGGCGGGGGGTGGGTGGGGAAGGGGTGGGAGGGCAGCTGAGCAGTGAGGAGGGCTGTGGTGGAGGGTGGGGGGAGGCCGGTGTAGGAGGAGTGTAGCCTTTGAACCAACTGATACTGGTTTGGGGTAGGGGTTGGGGTCAGGAGGGCTGGGGTGGTGTGGGGTTGTGGGGAGGGCTATAAGGGGGCCCTGAGGGGTGTGGGGGAGAGTGTATGGGTACTTGAGTACACTTGAACTGACCATAGGGAGTATCACACTGTCAAGAAGTACTAAAAACAGGGAAATAATGTGTAAATAGTGTGTAAATAATTGTTTGATAGAAAATAAGTATGATGAAAAACATAAAATATGCCGATCTTTATTAGTTACTTTCTTGTATTTTTTTTTTTTTTTGCTATTTTATTTGTAAGATTGTGTTCACATGGCATCGTGAATTAGTGAGAGAAACAGACACACTCCAAAACTCATTTTGGTGCTAGAAAATTCTCCCTCCTTCCTCCACCACCACTGCCAAAACACCACTGAGACCTTGAGCTCTTTCAGCCAAGTCGCCACGCATCACCTCCCTCACACATCCCCACCACCTCCACATTGCCAAAAGAGAGTAAGTACGCACTTTTTATGTTTTTTTTTTTTTTTTCATTTGTGATTGATTTGTAATGATTTTTTTTTTTTTTTTGGGGGGGGAAATCGATTATCCTGAATATAACCCGGTTCTGGCAGTTGATTTGTCTACCCAGGCCCGGCGCCTAAGGGTTATAATTGTGAAACATATAGTGCCTGGATTAGTGAAATAACTGACCTACCACAGCAGGCATTATGTTATGCCATAGAGATACATAGACATATGCATTAGCTGCTAAGGGAACAGGCGGCCTCGTACACCATTGAGTAAGGAAGGGAATAACAGAGGAGGCTGGGATGGAATCATGTGATAGTGTTTTATATTGCATATGGTTCATTGGGAAATATTCGTATAAAATAGTGCAGCGAGTGTTCACCTAGAAATATTGCATGCATTGACTGACAGCGGAAAGGTTACAAAATGATCAGAGACAAGAAAATGTGCCACACAGCGACACATATGTGACTTATTATATACGTATGTCGTGCAGCGAATGTTCGTGAAGAAATCTGATGTGTGCATCGCATGTGTTACGCAAACATAGTGCAAGGAGGAAAAACAAATATGCCACACACACACACACACACACACACACACACACACACAGACACACACGCACACACACACACACACACACATGCACCCACCCACACACACACACATGCTCACACACTATGTAACTCATCTTTAAATCCTTCAAGTTCTGCCAGCAGCTGAACACCTCTGGAACAAGAGGGTTATCCATATTTTGTTGATTTATATATTGACTTGTTTCTACATTTCTGTATTATTTACACAAATAAATACTGTTTTTTACATATACACATATGAGATGGAAGAAAGTTCAGCTTCAGTATCAGTACCTATCAAGAAGACTAGTGGTCATGTTGAATTTCTGAGACAATTATCAAAAAACTTATGATATTTCACGTGTATACTTTGAGTAAAATAAATAATAATAATAATAATAATAAAACCTAACGACCGAAAATATGTAGGTGCTCGTGAGGCAGGGATTTCGAGTGTTTTTATCTCACTTGCACGCGTGGATGAGTATTCTATCTTTGTCATCCATTTACTCGAAAAGTATTGAACGTATCGCTTTCCTGTAAGAACCATGATAAAGATCAGTGAATTCTACGTATGTACAGGACATAACTATGTAATTTATCTAATGAAAAGTTGTTGTTACGTAGGCTGTTATTGTGCGCACATGGCAAAAGTGCACCGTGGCCGTGAGTACCCTGTAAATTTTTACTATTTACTCGGAAACTATGAGGCATACCAAAAATCGGCATGACCCCTGAGAAAGCTCATGAAATTCTTCATAAGATTACATAATAAAATCATAAGGTGTGCGAGTAAACTTATGCGGTAGAGCTCCCTGAACAATAATCATTTTTTTTAATGGCTTTTAGTTTTTGGCTATTTTCTCGAAAACTACAAATCGGATCACATCCGGACACACTTCATTAAAAATCTAATGAAATTCTCTATCAAAACTTCTAATAATATTATTCTATATGATGGAAAATATTCGAACGATGATGTTGGAAATTGAGATCGACGTTCTGAAATGTTTATTCATTGCGGCCTAATGTACTTTTATTCGTATTTGTCTGTTTTTTGTTTTCTTTTTGGCTTATCAGCTAGAACAAACATCGTCGAATATGATGATGTGGGTTTCATGGAAGTATTTAGAGGTTTGGGTGGCAAAAATAAGACGAGAATATGTGTTATTTGCGTCGCGTGGGTGGCCTGGTGGCGCGCTCGGGTGAGTAAAATCGTGAGCCGTGAAACTTTAAAACTTATCCGTGCGTGAAAGGGTTAAGTTGTTGGATTCAAGGTGTTTAACTATGTGCTTGTTAATTACAATTTCAAATACTTTACCAAGAGAGGATGTGACAGCTACTGGTCTGTAATCAGAGGGGTCAGAGGAACCTCCTTTCTTTGGACACACTCCGTGCAGCGCTTGGTTGGCCTGGCCAGTCGTCACCATGCTCGACTTCTACGAGAACTCCAGCCCTTCTGCTCGTGCCTGCGACCTGTTAAGGGATGCACCCAACAGCAGAACCAAGTCACTGGGGTCCAAGAAGATCAAGGGAGCCGTGAATTGGTTCAACGTGAGATCGTGTTACGGATTCATCAAGCGCCAGGACACTGGTGCTGCTGTGTTTGTGCACATTTCAGGGATCGTTGTGCCAAATCCACGGCATTTCCAGCGATCCCTAGGCGATGGGGAGACTGTGGAACTTAATATCATTCAGGCTCCCAAGGGTCCCAAGGCTAGGGATGTCACTGGACTGGGAGGTGTTGCTGTAAAGTGCTCTGCCCATGCACAGCGGCGCCCCCCATCCCAGAGACACCAGCCTGGGGGTCCTGGGGGTTCTGGTGATATAAATACCATAGTAAAGATGTGTGTTGCGACGGTTGAAGATTTCAGTGGGGGTGACAAGGCAGTTCTAGCTGTTCTCCTCCCTCAGATCTTTGAGGAGAACGGACTTCCGCGCCTTGCCATTCCCCGAAGCTTTGTCTGCGGCATTTGGTTCCCTCTTCGTCAGAAGCGTCAGGCCCGGCGCCAGCAGCCACCACAACCTCGCACGACACCACGAAAACGGCTGCAGTTGGATGCCCTGCTCAACTGGGCGACTGGCACCTCCATTCCTGCCGACCCGGAACTGTTACAGGCCATGGACCTAGAACTTGTTGAGACTGTTGCGGAGGTTCACTTCCCTCCGTAAGGAGCTGAGGACAAGCGGGTTCCTTCTCCCGTACCTTCTGTACATCTAGATGTGGATGAGCCCCTCTCCTTATCTTTACCGACGATTATGATGTAACTGGTATAACAGAATCGTGGCTAGATACTGAACAGAGAGATTTTCTAGCAGAATTAAATTTACCAGGCTATCACATTTTCAGTAGCAAAAGGAAGAATCGAACAGGGGGCGGTGTGTTGTTATACATCAAATAAGGATTTCATCCAGTCAAAATTACCAAGCCATGTATTGAAAACATTGACACTATTTACATTCAGCTAAGAAATTAATCTTGTCATAAAATCACCATTGGGGTAATCTATCGTCCACCCGGTCAGCCACTCAACATCGATAACGAAATCTACAATCAAACTGCCGAAATATCTTGTACACAAAGTACTGTAATATTTGGTGATATTAATTTACCAGTTCCAAAATGGAGAGAAGCCCTATCCTCACACACAGGGTCAGACCTGTATACAAACTTGCAGGAAAGTTCTTTATATCAATTTGTAAATTATCCGACACGTGGATCTAACATCCTAGACCTTGCCTTAGCCACATCAGAAAATGTAGTGAGTAACGTAATTGTAGGAGAAGAATTTAGTACAAGTGATCATCGCAAAGTTACATTCAACATTAAATTCTGTGAAGACAGTGTCAGGGCCAGTTGTGAGAAAGTGCCTGACTTTAAGAGAGCAAATTTTATGAAATTAAAGGCAATTACAGGTGCAGGCGACTGACATCCCATTGTCCAAACTTTAGATATCAATGATGCTTGGAATTTTGTTACGGAAACTCTCAACAGTGCTGTCAGGTTATGCATTCCAATGCACAACAGAAGGCCTGCCAAAAATTCTAAACCCAAATGGTGGAACTCCGACATTAAACATTGTCTGAAAGCTAAAAATCTTGCACATAAAAACTATAATACCACAAAGAGTCAAAGTTATAAAAATGATTACGATGCCCTTCGACGAAAAGCCAAAAAATTAATTAAATGCAGTAAGAAAAACCTTGAGGCACATATTGCAAGTATCAGTAAATCAAATCCCAAAGAATTTTTCAGTTACATAAGATGCAAAAAGGTAATAACTCCAACAATCGGTCCCTTGATCACAGATAACGAAGAGCACACTGATGATGAAACTATGATGGCGAAAATTCTTAATACGTTCTTCGCGTCAGTATTTACAACAGAAAATATACATACGATTCCCGCTGTTTCCCCCATTCCTATAGAAGAGGGCAACATAATTACTGACATCACAGCCAGCGATCGCGACGTACTGCTTGCAATAAACAAATTAAAAGAGAATAAAACACCAGGACCAGACAAAATATCTCCACGTGTATTGAAGGAACTACAGAATGAAATATCAAAGCCTTTTTCTGAACATTTCAACTTATCACTTAAGAGCAGTAAGGTGTCACATGAATGGAAGCTTGCCAACGTAACCCTAATATTCAAAAAGGGCAACAGAGCCCAACCAGAAAACTACCACCCAATTAGTTTAACATCGGTGGTCTGCAAATTGCTCGAAACTATTATCAGAGACAAGTTTGTGAAACACTTAGAAACCAACAATCTCATCAAAGATTCGCAACATGGTTTTCGTAATAATCGCTTTTGCCTCATGAATCTGCTGGACTTTTTCAATGATATACTGAATATGTATGATGAGACTAAATCTGTTGATGTGGTCTACCTAGATTTTCAAAATGCTTTTGACAAAGTTCCACACAAAAGACTCCTTCAGAATTTAAAGGCACATGGTTTCAGCGGCAGTGTTCTTGGTTGGGTAGAAAATTGGCTCTCTGAACAAAAGCAAAGAATTGTAATTAATGGAAAAGAGTCAGACTGGATAAACGTTACAAGTGGAGTGCCACAGGGTTCCGTGTTAGGTCCTATTCTTTTCTTAATATATGTAAATGATATTGACGAAGGATTGTGTTGTAAGATTTCAAAATTTGCTGATGATACTAAAATAGGTAACAGAGCAGATACAGTACTGCAAAGGCAAGCAATTCAGAGAGATCTTGATCAGTTGTTGAACTGGGCCCAAGTTTGGCAAATGGATTTTAATATTAATAAATGCAAAGTACTAAACATTGGCAATAAAAATGTAAGAGCTAGTTATAGCATGAATAATGTCCAACTTGATAGGGTAAACCACGAAAAAGACTTAGGAGTTATAATAACAGACGATTTGAAACCAAGCAAACAGTGTAGAGAAGCAGTGAAAAAGGCCAACAAATTGATTGGATTCATAGGAAGAGCATTTGAATATAAGTCCGATAATATCATTCTCACTTTGTATAATTCCTTAGTACGCCCGCACTTGGAGTACTGCGTTCAGTTTTGGTCACCATATTATAAAAAGGATATGGAAAAGCTTGAAAGAGTGCAGCGAAGGATGACAAAAATGATACCTAGATTGAGAAATAAACCATACGAGGAACGTTTAGAAGCCTTGAATCTCTTTACCTTACCTAAACGGAGGATACGAGGAGATTTAATTCAAGTATTCAAAATATTCAAAGGACAAGATAACATGGCTGTCAATAAATACTTCACAGTTGATCACTCGACTTATACTAGAGGCAATGGGCATAAAATAATTGGCAAACGATTCCACTCACATGAAGCTAAGCATTTCCTCAATAGAGTTGTAAAAATATGGAATAAATTGCCCTCCAATGTAGTAAATTGTAATACAGTACTAACCTTTAAAGGTCGCCTGTATAAATATTTGTCGTCTAACCCCCAGCTTTGTATGTTTACTCCTGAGTAAAACACTTGTATAAATTTTTATTTTATTCTACTCTTTTAGAGCCTGGATCAGTTTACTAAATGTAAATATATGCACGGTGATAATGTTTTAAGTTTCTTCCCACAGAGCCAACTGAGACCATGGGATCACTATATTCACGTGTATCTGTTTCTTTTGAATTCCCGCAGAATCCAACTGTGACCACGGGATTACTGTATTCACGTTGTTATGTCTACAGTCTCATCGTCCGCAGACGCTCCGTCAACGCAGTGTACCCATACATAGTGTCGTGCGTTATTTATTTATTCGATTATTCATTGAACTTTACTACTTTCTCTTTCAGGTTATTCATACTGGTAGCTTATAGATAATGTATTATATAATGTAGCTTTTCCTTTTCAGTCTTTCCTATGAAATTTCCATGTCAGTTTTTCCATACTGCATGGTAGTCTTTCTCACTTTTTCTTGCCAGTTTTGGCTGGAGGGTTTGGAGGTGGGGAAAGCCTTCTTGCTTTACTGTCCTTATCCTTCATTATGTAGAGCTAGATCTTGTAGTCATAGTCTACTCTGTAACAAACAGCCTCGAAAGGACCATAAGGTCTGTTGCTGTTTGCTTTCCTATATACTCCTATGTACTCCTCCCCTTCTCCATTTGCTCCTGATGTTGTGGACACACCTCTTCCACCTCCACCTCCACCTTCACCACCGCTGACTGCAGTTGCTCGTGCCTCTTCTCCCTCTCCACCTAAGGAGAAGAGAAAGAGCAAGAAGTCTAAGAAGACTGACACGTGTGATGGCAACCCTTCGAACGTCTCCCGGCTCATTAGAGCTCTCTTACCGCCGCTCGCAGATCAAGCTCACCTCGATGGCACCACGGATGCCGACCTCCAGGAGTTGCTTTACAACCTCACGGACCCCATTAACGATCAAGATATGTTGCCTCTTGTATATCAGCAGCTGTATCAGGGGTTCCGTGAGGCGTATATCTCCAACTCTTTACCATTACAGGAGGCCTCGATCCGTGAGGGCATCGAATTTGATCCACCTAGAGCTGCCTTGGTGCATTACATTGCCTACAGACAGCTTTCATAACTCGTCTGTACCTGGTCCATCTGCCTGCCTCAGCTCTTGCCCTGCCTGCTGCCTTGCCTGGGACCTGTCTTGGCTATTTTCTCTGTTTTTTTTTTCTAATGCCTCTCTGCTTTATTTATGCTTATGTCTGACGGGCTGTTTGTTTGCCTGTGTCCCCACCATTGCTGGTGAGACGAATATTCAAACAACAACTTTCTTTGGAATTGGGTGGATATTGGCTTCTTTCCATGAACTAGGGAATGAAGAAGTACACATGCATAGTCTGAATAATTTAGTTAGAACAGAGGCAAGTTCTGGGGAGCACCTTTTCAAAACAATTGGAGGAGTTCAGTCTGGGCCTGGAGCTTTGTTGGTTGGTAAATTGTCTAGGATGGATTTTACGTATCTTGTTTGTGTTTTAAGTGGAACACTTTCGGGAGAGTCAAGTTCTAGTACTGGGACACTCTGGCTGACTTCCTCTATGGTAGAATTTCTGGCAAATATACTGGCAAATATATTCGCTTTCCCACGCAGGTCATTTGTAATGTTGCTATCTGAAGATTTTAATGGGGGAATGGGTGATTTCTTGTTAAAGTTATTATTGAAAGAATTGAGAGTTGGCCAGAATATTCTATTGTCATTAGGATTGCTAAGTAGTTTTGATGCTTGATTTTGAAGAAAGTTTGATTTAGCGAGATTTATTACAGCTTTTGCACAATTTCTAGCAATTTTAAATTGACAGAGTGATTCACATCTTTTTTTTTTTTTTAAGTAAGACTTATATGCTGATGACTTTTAGGCCGTTTCTCTGGCACGATTGCTATCAAACCAATTTTGGTGAGTTCGATCTTTTATTGAACTGTTGACTCGGTATGAATAATTCCATACCAGGTAGTATTGTCATTAATGTGGGACTGGGTAGAACTTACATAACTAGAGAAGAAAGACTGCCATGGAATGTCAGCAAGATAGTTTCTAAATCCATCCCAGTTTGCCATATCAAAGTGCCATCAGGTTACCCTGACATGTTCAGAATGGGGAGGTTTGAGAGAGCTAAATAATAAGGCTTTGATGAGGTTGTGGTCGGAGGATTCAAGTGGTGACAGTAATTCTATCCTCTATTAATCTGGATTGTTTGTCAGGAATAGATCCAAGAGATGGGCATTACGGTCAGGATTATCTGGTTTTCTGGTTGGTTGCTTTACCAACTGCGTGAGATTAAACGATTCTGTAAACAGCTCGCGCTGTAGATGAGCATCGTCAGTCCTGGCAGAATGCAAAAAACATTTAACATTATATACGTTATAGTCACCCAAAATGGTAATTTCGGTAATAAGTGCAAGGTTAAGGTTACTAAACTGTGTGGATACAGAGTTCTGAAGAAGCACTGGGGGAGCAGTAGACTACACAGATATATTTGGTAACATGTAGATAATTTAAATTTATGCAGGGAGTAATCAAGATTAGTTGATATGAAGTTTAAAACAGTGTCAACTGCATATTCGGATTTGATATAACAACAGGTGCCACCCTTGTTATGGAAGTTTGTGAGGAGATAGTAACCAGGAAAACAAAATGGGGATATTTCGGTAGAGGGAGAGATTTGCAGTTCTGTGAGGAACAGGGCTATAGGAGATATGGACAGCAGGAAAAAAAAAATAACTGAATTCAGATTGGTACTGAGACCATGGAGAATAAGGCCGCACCTGCAATTCCCCGCTGACGAGCACAGTCGCTTGATTGTGACCGGGGGGACCCTGTGCTGCCAGCCCTACCTTGCCGGTGGTGGCAATCCGATATAGCACCGCGTTTGCTGTTATTAGTAATTTACAACAAAACAAGTTAATGCAGCACAACATAATCTCTGTGTACACACACACACACACACACACACACACACATAAGTGTACTCACCTGCACATGGAATAATGCATACTCACACACATACACAAATACACCTACACATGCACATGCACAGAACAAACACATCTATCCATGCACACGCATAGAACAAATACACTGAAGCACCTGTTGACAATTGTATATGCGCATGAACACACATACACACACACACATTTCTTAACACAAGGGCCCTGGTAAAAGAAAGATGGTGTTTT
>JAGKTI010027673.1:0-13189 GCA_018397915.1 Birgus latro | reverse complement strand
ATACATAAATGCACTCACATTTTCCATTTCCTCCTCATCCAACCTCACTGTACATTCACTGACTTCACTTCTCTCAAAGACCATAACTTTACTCTTCCCTCTCAGACTCATCCACCAAGCCTTGCAGCTCCCCTTCGTCTTCACTTAACAACACAGTATCATCTGCAAACAACAGTACAGGGAGTTTCCAAACACTGCCCTCTCTCATTAGGGCTGCTCCAACATCCACTGTCCTATCTTGTCTCTCTTTTATTACCCCATCCATATACATATTGAACAATCATGGAAACATGACACATCCTTGTTTCAATCCAACCTTCAAATAGAAAAATTCACTCTTTTCACTATCCACATGCACTGCAGCCTTAGCATCCTCATACATACTCTTCACAGCCTTCAGGAACTTCCCACCTACTCCATAAATTCTTAAAACTTTCCACAATCCTTGTCTGTCCACCCTGTCATATGCTTTCTCCATATCCATGAAGGCTGCAGGCAACTTCTTTCTCTTCTCAAGAAACTTTTCCACTAAAGATCTAAGAATGAATATCTGATCTACACAACCTTTTCCCTTCCTGAAACCTCCCTGTTCTTCTACAGCTAATTCCTCTGTTATTTCCCTCACCAATAAGTATCCTGCCATATACTTTTCCTGTTACGCTAAGAAGACAAATGCCCACACACTTCTTTTTCCCCTTTTCCTTTGTACAGGAGAATAATTATACCTGACTTCCAATCCTCTGGGACTCGACCTTCCTCCCAGGCCAATCTGCATATCTTCCACATCCATTCTACTACTATCTCTCCCACTTAATACACTGTACCCCAAAATGACAATGTTCACCCCACCTATGTTTAAAACACATTACTCTAAGTTTTAAAACTGCTTATAAATCAATCTAAACAATTTTAATTCTAAAATATGATAGAAATTGGTTAAAAAAAAAAAAAAACGTTATACTAGGGTTTGGCCATCATTCGGCGGGATAGGGTGGTATTTCTACCCCCATTGCTATGCCAGGGTATCGCATCTAGGAGTATCGTATTTCGGGGTCTGCCAGTATTCAGTGCAAACAGACAGAAGTACTGTACCTGTATCTTAGTTCCTTCCTGGAGAGGTCACGAACTTTTCAGTCATCCCTCCTCTGTGCGTGTGCATGCATACGTGAGAGAGAGAGAGCAGCTCTGGAACATGCAGCATTGTTCCTGGAGAAGAGACTTATTTGTTTTTGTGGACCTCACAAAGGTATTTCATAGGTTGTCCAGAGTGGTAATGTAGTAGGTAATGAGAAAGGTGGGGGGGGGGAGTGTTTTCATTCATTCACACACCATCATATGCCTGCCTGACTGTACAAGGCATCAGAAGGTGTGGGATGCAATTCTGATGATTCTCCCTCCTCTTGGGTGCAGATAGTTAATACAGCTTAGTATTGCAGCATTGCTCCACTGTTTATTTGATTAAAAAACAATAAAAAAAAGTATACAATTGATGAAAATTGGCTTCCAATTCTCTCTCTCTCTCTCTCTCTCTCTGCTGGGGAATAGCAGATAATACTGTATTGACAAATTACCAGTAACATATCACTGTACTGCACTGCTTGTACTTCCTCTCAAGGTACCAGAATAGTAGCAGTATACTAAACTGCTTGTATCTTTTGTCAAGGTACCAGTAAAGTGTCAGTATACCAAACTGCAAATATCTCCTCCCATTTCAGGACACATCAGAGAAGGACTTGGGAGACTTTGAGAAGAATTGGAAATTTGACTTTGATGATGAAAAGGAGTGACTGACACAAGAGTCATCATATGTTATGGTTTGTGCTGAGTACTACATAGAGTTTTATATTCTTATGAAAGGATCAGTAATGGAGATAATTGAATCACAGTCTGGGAGTGTTGGAGAGTGTGTTAATAAAATCTTCGAGTGGGTTTGAGAAGGTACAAGGTTGTACAATGATGGGGCAGTGTTGTATGATGTAGCTGTTGGACGCTGATGCTTAGAATGAAATATATGTCAAATGAAAGACCAGTAAATAAAGTGTCATTTTTTATCTTATTTATTTCACCGCATCTAACAGAAATTGTATTATCTAGCAGTACAGTTCCTCTGCCACTTGTTATCACAGCACTACTAAGTTTCATATTGCTAATATACTTCAGAGACTACAGTGTCACTTGAATATTTTCTTGCATTATAATTCGAGTGTGCCCCCCCCCCCCCCCCCCCCCTTTAGCATTCATTTGGTGCACCAAACTGAACTTGCTTCCCCCCCCCCCCACTCAACTTACTTGGTTAAAAAGTATCTTGCACAGCAGTTTACATCATTGTCCCAAACTACTGTACACCAATACTTGACTCTAAATACACCCTTGTAAATATTTTGATTTAACTTTTTTTTATTAATACTCTTTTTGTCTTTTGTATTTTGCTTTGCTAAAGATTTGTAGTAGTTGCTAGCACAAGATAAACCTTATAACGTGTATAGACTACATAGCAGAGAATACTGGGGGTTACTTTGAAAAATTGAAATTTTGTTTATCTACATTGTCACCCTCACCCTGCCCTAGGGTGAGAAAGGAGGTCCGGATGATGATGGTGATGGTACATTTTTGTGAAACATGGTGAAAGACACTTGTTTTTATATTTAACTTTTTTCCCCTTTTTTCTGCAATCATTGTCATATTTTCACCTCATCCACCTTAAGTTTGCTAGTCTTTAACTGGAAATGTTATTCAGTTTTATTCATTGTCTTACCATTATGTCTTGTTTCCAGTCTAATTTCACCATTTTCTGAACACATACTATCAGACATTGTTCAGACTGTCAGTAGTGATGTGATTCCAGGTCATTTATAGCATTTTTTTGGCCGAGTTTTATATAATGTTATTCTTTACATGTCTATTAGGGTTGACCATAAAGATGTGTAATTTAATTTTTAATTGTTTTATAATGAAATTAAGACCATACACTAAATGCGACAAAGATTTCAAGTCTTGTCTCTGGCTCTGTGATGCTGTAGTTTATACATACAGTACTGTGATCTTACTGGAAAATAATTTAGCTTGTGTAAGGTCAGTTTCCTTTAGTTAAATTTGCTGCTGCAATTTAGCATGAACCAGGATGTGCATAGGTTATTGTTTTCAGTAATGAGGCACAGAACCCCACTTATGGTATTGCTTTATAGTGAATGCACTGAGAAACAAACTCATTTTCTACCAACATAAGTGTTTCCATTTGTGGTGTCTAGGATGCATTGCAGATCTGTTGCATATTGGCAAAGAGATGAAGCTACAGTACAAACATCTCGTCATTAACAAAGCACCTTCTCTGTTATGCATCCTAGTCATTGCGCACTACAGTTTGTATCTTTGTCTGTACAGGTTTGTGAAAGGTTTTTATATTTTTGTATCAATCTTGCCTGCTGCTAGAATAGACAGAGGAGTTATATATACATATGTACAGTAGTTAGAGAGGGAGTGATGCATTGTTTACATGTTGGCATAATGCCTCTGGAAGTGATGTGAACAATCATTTTGGCTGTTTAGTGTTGAGTACAGTGTAGTGTACTGTTAGATGATGCTAAATTGTAATGACAGTTTGGTCAGGAGATATACTGATGTCAGTTATTACGTTTGTAGAAATTGCAGTGATAATGTTGAAGTGAGGATGATTGTGGTTGATTTCTTTTTGCACATGGTGATATGACTCACGATACTTGCATTTTAGGGCTCACTTCATTGCCAGAGGCATGAGGGTGGAAGTTTGAAATGGTTTTCCAATTTATATTGGGAAGTGAAGAAGCAACATGTACAGTATATTAAATATGTGTTAGTTGCAAGGCAGGAGGAGTGCAATTTGACAACTGATTGTTCTTTAAACTCACTTCATAGACATTTTTAGTGAATATTGTGGTTGTACAGAAAAATGCATTTTCTGTGGGTAAGAAGTGGGATTCTGTCTGATAATTTTCAAAATATGACAAAATTGGTCTAATGTTGCATCGTTACAGGTAATATGTGTTTGAGCTGATGTTGGTGAGGGGTTCACTTGCATCCTTCTGTCTTGTGGAATTTATGCTTTATATTCACCCTTACAAGCTATTAGAAACTTAAATTGTAATACTAGCTTATGTAAACTAAATCACTGCCTCTTTACAAATAATCACAAAAAAAAAAAAAATATGTTTATCATCTAATAATATTAATAATTAATGTTTGCCATGATGAATGACCTGTGTGTGTTTCATATTGGAATAGTGTGTATAATATTGTATAGATTTTTTGAGAGAGTAACCAAGAGAATAACTACCCTGCTGTTGTAAACAGTGTTTGCCATTATAAACATTTACATTTTTGTGACTGTGGTTAGGCAAGGCACTGATTTTTTTTTTTTTTAATGTGTGTGTGTGTTTCCCTGCTTGAAGCGCTCATTTATGTAATGTTTATGTTGGTAAAAATATTGCTTGCATATTCTCTGAGTAGGTGGGGAATGAGGTGTAAGTAATGCTGAGTACAAGGTGTAGTACATCACAGATTTGCATCTCATGTTCCTCATTTTCTAAACTGCTACATATATCAGAGTGTGCACTTCAAGCAGGGAAGGGAGGGAAGTTAGTATCAACACTAATGACTCTCTCACCTGGAAACTCGAGTCAACTAGCAAGATGTGTTTTGGGAAGTTGATGTTAAAGAATGGCCAAAATTGTCAGTTGTTTTGGGCAGAGGTGTTATCTGCATAACACAGTTATATAGAAGACTTATTGAACTTTTACTGTGAAGGTTTTGTTTGGTGTAGTTTATATGCTCTTACAGCTGAACTTATGATGAAAGTGTACTGTATTTCTGTTGTGATGCCTACACTGTTAGACCTGAGGGTACCTACTGACTGGCCGTAACATCAGGTTATGGAACTCGAGCCCTACATCTTGCTAGTGCGATATGCTGAGCCTATATTAGGAACTCCCAAATTGATAAAACTTTGATAGCTTTTATCATGTCTTAAGGTCAATGATTTACTGTGTATTAACATATATATATACCTACTTCCCATGGGAAGCTAATTGTTTTTTCTGCAAAGTGCAAATTCTATTATGAAATCCTTTCTATGGGTTGGTGTAGAATTTCTATATATGGTTCTTGTGTGACATATATATAGCATGATAATATTGTATATGTGTTGTGGTCCTGTGTACAATTTTCAAGTAGTGGAACTCAGACCCTTTACCGTGTACTTGTGGTCAGTATCGTTACAAGAAGTTTGAAAGAGCTTGCCTTTCATTTGCTCTCTCCTTAGAAATTTAGCTTCAGATGAATATATGATAAAATGTCTCATTGACCAACAGTTCTTTATAGAGTAATTGAGGGTCACTTGAGGAGTGTAGTCGACTGTATACTTTGCTTGCATTCTAATGATGGTAGGAGCTGTGAGAGGCAACTCAGCTTCTTTTATTTAATGAAGGTTGTGTAGAGGTGAAGTAAATTTTAATAAGAAATTTTAATGGCTTCTCAGCAGGTTTGCAGATACTTGTTGATCGTATCACATCAGCTATCAATATTCTTACTTATTGATATTTCTATTTGCCTCTGATATTACCACCACTACTACCTGTATTGATATAATTACTGTTGCTCTTACTTAATTGCAGTATTTCAGCCAAAACCACCACTGCTACCACTACTTGTACTACCACCGTTACCACCCAACTTGCTAAGTCCAGCATTAGGTCACCTTAGTGAGGTGAAAGAGGAATGTACAAGGGACAGTAAATAATCTAGTTGTCTAGGTTGGGTTGGGAAGGTTTGGGTCTCACAATGAGAACTCTGTTTGGGGAGCTGTTCATGTCTTGATTTTATTTTTTATAATAACTGCCATTGTTCAAAATGGTAACATACCAAGTACTGTCCTTCATGAGTCATTGTTGTGCTTTGTTGCTGTACTTTACCATATTTGTTTCCTGATATCAGAGGCAATTGCCACAGAAAATTATTTGAATTTGAATATTAAAGCATATACTGAGCAAGTACGGAGACCCTAACGCGAGTAGTATGCAAGAAGTGCTTCAGTGAGCAAACTCTTCTGTAATATGGGATCTCAAGAAAAAATACATCAGCAGTACATTGCTGTAGTCAAGCAGATGATCTTCTTCAGTTCATCTTTACCAGTTGTAGATTTATTAAAGAAATATAGGTTTTGAAGAGAGAGGATATAGAGTGTATAAATTTTTAAAAATAAGACAGTTGGGTGAAGCACATTAAGTATTCACCCATTAAGTAAAGTTTTAGTGCACAGTATAAGCAACTAAACTTTGAAGGAAAATTTAAACTATATAAAGCCATGAAAAGTTTGAGAGAGAGTGAGACTGGTGTCACAGTCACGTATATACAGCGTATGAACATGCATTTTTACCTGTTGAGAGTAATATTGCAGTCAACCCTCCCAGACACCTAGCCCATAACTGTTTTCTGCTTTAAATTGGCAGATCACTCTCACCTTTGTCAGGACCAACTTGCCTATCCCCGGGTTCCTACATTCCTCATGGAGCAACATAGGATTGAATGATGGATGGATGGATGAATTGGCAGATCAGAATACAGTAATCCCTTGATTATCCAACGTAACAGAACCAAGTGCATGTCCAGATAGTGGCTCTTTCCGGATAATGGACTTCTTCCCTGCCCCCCCCTTTGTACATACCGTAACTTTGAAAGACATTGTAAAAGACCACTACAGTACATTGTACAACACTTATTTCTGGCGTTTTATACTGCTCTATCTGGTCAAGCAGACCTATAAACCACCGCCAAGCAATAATTATGGTCAACCAGACCCATCAACCTCAGGCAAGCAATCATCATGGCCCTAAAAAAAACTGAAAAATCCAGCTCAGCCGGATGAAAATGTTCAAGTGGCCATAATTTCCTCCCGGATGCAAGCATTTTGTTTGGATAAAGTGGAAAAATGTACGAATTATGTTTTTGAGCATCCAGATAATGGTTGGTCCGGATAGTGGCCGTCCGGATAATTGAGGGATTACTATGTGTTTGGTGGATTTTTTCTTGCCCACACAAGACCGTGAGTCCTTTCAAGATATCAAACTGTTTCCCAGGAAGGATTTTATTTTCTTATTTCAGTATGCATGGGATTTTAACAAGCTTTACAATAGCAGTTTCTAATATAATGATACAACTGGTATTGGACAATATTTGTTGAAAAACAGGGAAATGTTACTGCATCTTAATGCAGTTGGTGGATAATCAGCTGATTTATTGCCCATGCTTCAGAATTTTAGAGCTACTGTCACTAAACCTGCTGTTTCCTAGAAGAGAGAGAGAGATTTTGGGATAACATGGCAGACTCTTATGCAGACTCTTATGGCAGTGGTGCAGTAAAAAATAATACATATTTGATAAAAATTACACCTGAAAAAGTCATGAGTCCACTGACGCATCTAGCTGCATTTGGTGTCAGTTGTGATCTGAAAATAACCAGACATAAACACTGATGATAGGATGCTTGAGGGGGTTAATACGAAAGCAGATAAGATTTTTTATTTTTTTACTACTTCCATAGCATAATGCTATTGAACAATGAAACTGGTCACTGTAAATATTGCCTAAGCTTGTGCTAATTTTAAAAATGCACAGAATTTCAGATTTATATTAATTTAACTATTACAGTATATTTTGAATCTTTAAACAATGGCTTGAGTTACTTTGGCAGGACAGCTCCCTGATGTTAGCATGTTGCACATGTAGGCCTATAATTACGATTATATTAATCAGCTGTCATTGTATTGGTTTATCAATGAATAACTGATGGAGAATATTGTATTACTTCTCACTCTTCCTACAGTATTGTATTGTACTTATCATCAGCCCATTCTTATTTCTCACCTGAAGGAACGAGTAAGTAGAATCAAGAAACAATGAAAAAATAAAGCACAGTATATGAACCAGGATTAAAGACTGAAATAATGGTGCCACCAGTTAGTAATAAGTGGCCAATGATTCACACTTGTTTGTTATTCATCAGCCACTCTTCTACACCAGCCATCAGGCAATTTGTCCCTTAACCCGTCATGTCCCGACCGATTTCCAGCCTACGATACCCCAAAATCCCGATCATTTTTTATTTTTTTTCTTATTGGCTCAAACCTTCGCTTTTGGTGAGAAACATCGAAAATTCATAGAGAAATCGCGATCCTGTGCTTAAAACTGTTGATACCAGTGTCATGCAACCTTACGTTTTCCTTCTTTTTCAGGGTACCTGGCTAAAGAAATGAACTATGGAAGGGTTAACTAATTCAAGCCACTTTCAGTTACATATTTATTTATGTATTTGGTACGAATTTATGTGTAGTAACAGACTATATTGGTTTTAACACATATAGGCAATAGAAGCATTGTTCAGTCACCAAACACATTCACATATGGCACCTTCCTTTATGACATTACCACCTCATCACTTCTGTTTGTTTCTTGCTCTAGCATTTTTATTTCTTTGTCAGGAAAACGTAAGGTTGCATGACACCGGTATCAACAGTGAGTGAATTTAAGTACTTGGGCAGTGTGATGAGTAAGGATGGAAGTCTGGAGGGTGAAGTGCTCGAAAGGGTGCAGCAGGGAAGGAAGGTTGCTGGTTCGTTAAAAGCAGTGATAAGAAACAGGGAAGTGAGCATGGAAGTGAAAAAGTTGTTACATGACAGTATTGTGATACCAACTCTGACATATGGAAGTGAAGCTTGGACCCTGTTGGAAGGACAGAAGTCAAGAGTGAGAGCAGTGGAAATGAGTTATTTGAGAGGAACATGTGGAGTCACATGGAGAGACAGACTAACAAATGAGGAAGTGAAGGAGCATTGTGGTGTGGTTGAGGATGTGATGGGAAGCGTTAGGAGAAGCACGTTAAGGTGGTTGGGGCATGTGGAGAGGATGGAGAGTGAAAGACTGACGAGGAGAGTGTATGTGAGTGAGGTGGAGGGGGCGAGAGGGAGGGGGAGGCCGAGGATGAGATGGAGGGATGGAGTGGAGAGGAGGTATATGAGAGAGGGGGGTGTGAGTTGGGAGCGTGGTAGTGAAATGGCAGGGGACAGAGTGACATGGAGGCGATTTGTTTGTGGCCACCCCGTGCGGGATTGAGGCGTCTGGCAATAGATAGATAGTTCAGTTCTCATTGTCAGGACTTCTCATTGTTTACCCCCCTTTATCTTACCGACTATGAACTACAAAAACAAGCACCAAACCAAGCCTGAGGATAGCAAATCACCCAGGGGGTTTAGGGTGGGTTCGTGGAATGTGGGAAGTTTGAGAGGAAGAGCAGGGGAAGTCGTTGAGGCATTCAGTAGGAGGTGGGTGGATGTGGCATGTTTGCAGGAAGTCCGGTACAGGGGTGGATCAGCCAGAAAGATTATTGGGAAGGATTGCTACTATAAGTTGTTTTGGCAGGGGGGAACTGACGGATATGGGGGTGTGGGTGTGTTGGTTGCAGAGAAGTGGGTGGAATATGTCATGAATGTTATGAGAGTAAGTGATAGGATATTAGTAGTGAAAATTTTGATTGGGCAGAAATTGATTTCAGTTATATCGGCATATGCTCCACAGGTAGGATTGGATGACGCAGTGAAGGATAGATTTTGGGATGATTTAATACGTGTAGTAAGTAGTATGGGTGATGATGAGGTAGTGGTTCTGGGAGGGGATTTAAATGGTCATGTGGGTGAAGCAGCTCAAGGTTATGAAGGAGTCCATGGAGGATGTGCATATGGTGTGAGGAATGCGGAAGGGGAAAGAATACTCGAGTTTGGGGAGGCTATGGACATGATTGTGTGCAACACACATTTTAGGAGAAGAATCAGCTGGTTGATTATGTACGAGTCTGGGGGAAATAGTAGTCAGATAGATTATTTTCTGGTCAGGAGGGTTGATAGGAGATTAGTGAGGGATGTTAAAGTTATAGGAAGCGAGGAGTGTGTGCAGCAGCACAAACTGTTGATTTGTGACATGGTGCTTAAGGAACGAGTGATGAGGAGGAGGACATATGTACCTTGGAGGAAAATATGGAAGCTGGGAAACCAATCAGTAAGGGATGCCTTTTATAGTGAGATGAGGAGAGTGGTGACTGAACAGGAAGCCATAGATGGAGGCGTTAATGAACAGTATAGAGCCCTTAAGAACAACCTCTTGAGAGTTACCGATGCAATATGCGGTTGGACAAGAGGCCCACCAAGACATAAAGTAACTTGGTGGTGGGATGAGGGTGTAGAAGCTGCAGTTAAGGAGAAAAGAAGGCTTTTCCGGGAATGGAAGAATGGTGGTAACAGGGAGGAGTACTTGGCTGCCAAGCGCAGGGCTAGAAGAGAGGTATACAGGGCGAAGTCTGAGTCACAGAGACTTTTACTTGATAATCTAAATCATGGAGAAAGGAAAAATATGATTATTAGGGTGGCAAATCAAGTGAAGAGGGATAATCGGGACATTGTAGGTGAGCAGTGTGTGAAGAATGATGATGGAAGGGTTGTGGTGAACAGTGAGGATATTAAAGATGCATGGAGGGAGCATTATAGCCGATTGTTGAATGAGGAGTTTGATTGGGATAAAGAAGGTTTGGAGCCAGCTGATCCAGTGTTTGGCCCTTGGCCTTTGATTGATGCTGCTACTGTGAGTGAGGCAATAGGCAGGATGCGGGTGGGGAAGGCGGCAGGTGTGTCTGAGTTGACTGCCGAGATGTTGAAGGCCTCAGGAGATACTGGGGTGAGGTTAGTCACTGACCTGATAAATATGATTATATATGAGTGTGTTGTCCCAGATGATTGGCTGAAGAGTGTAACTGTAAATGTGTACAAAGGAAAGGGTGATGCCCTGGAAAGGGGAAATTACAGAGGTATAAAGCTCTTAGATCGGATAATGAAAGTAATGGAGAGAGTTCTAGAAGGTATGATTAGAGAAAGAGTGAATATCAATGAGATGCAGTTTGGGTTTATGCCAGGCAGGGGGACCACTAGAAGGTATGATTAGAGAAAGAGTGAATATCGATGAGATGCAGTTTGGGTTTATGCCAGGCAGGGGGACCACTGATGCCATATTCATTGTTCAACAGTTTCAGGAAAAATATATTGGAAAGAAAAGGGAATTGTATTTTGTTTTTGTTGATTTGGAAAAGGCCTTTGACAGAGTCCCTAGAGGGCAATGAGAAAGCTAGGGTTGGAAGAATGGCTGGTTAGGGTGGTTATGGCTATGTACATGGGTGCTCGCACCCAGGTAAGAGTGAATGGAGCTTTGAGTGATGAGTTTTCCGTGAATGTTGGTGTGCATCAGGGGTCAGTTTTGAGTCCCTTGTTGTTTATCATGGTGCTTGAAGCCCTCTCATGTGACTTCAGAGATGGACTGCCATGGGAGATGCTGTATGCTGATGATTTGGTGTTGATTGCAGAGAGTGAAAAGGAGGCGGAGGAAAGATTTAAGAAGTGGAGAGATGGTATGAGGTACAAGGGCTTAAGGGTAAATACAGATAAAACAAAAGTGATGATATCTAGGGTTGGTGGCGGTACAATCAGAGGAGAGGGAGAGTGGCCATGTGCAGTTTGCCACAAGGATGTGGGAAGTAATTCCATCTTGTGTAGTGTTTGTGATAAATGGGTGCACAAGAGATGTAGTGGTATTAGAGGTAGACTGCGAGATGTTGCTGATTTCATGTGTGCGCGTGTCGGGGAGAGCAGGTGGAGATTGTTAGGCGTGAGAGGGTTGAACTTGCAGGTGAGTCTCTTGAGTGTGTGGAGGAGTTTCGTTATTTGGGCGGCATGTTATGTGCCGGAGGTGGGGCTGCAGTTAGCTCGGTTGCTAGAGTGAGAAGTGGTTGGAAGAAGTTCAGGGAGCTGTTGCCTCTCCTGACATTGAGAGGACTCTCCTTACGTGCTAAGAGGTCTTTGTATGCAGCATGTGTTAGGAGTGTGATGCTGTTTGGTAATGAAACCTGGGCAGTAAAGGAAGAGGATATTCGCAGGTTTAAACGTACAGAAATGACAATGATTAGGTGGATGTGCAGTGCGTCCCTGCGTGCAAGGCCTGGGGGGGCTGGGTTTACGATGAAAGAGTTGAGAGGTAGGATGGGACTGGAGTGTATTGATGTTGTGATGAGGAGAGGTAGGCTGAGGTGGTTTGGACATGTGGAGAGGATGTGGGATGATAATTGGGTACAGAGGGTGAGAGGTGTTAATATTGGGGGAGGGGTAGACCGAGAAAGACATGGGACGAGGTCATTAAGTGTGACTTAAGGGTTAAGGGACTGAACAGGGAGGCTGCCAGGGATCGAGCAGCATGGAGAGCCGCCATAAGGCGACCAAGGCCGACGCATGCAAGCATGTTGGAGCCTTCAAAAACGAAAACGAAAACGAAAACGAAACCTCAGGAATCACTTTCACCGTGAATTTTGTCATTGGAGAGACCGTGGGGCAACATACCTTTACTGGCCAGCTTACTGCTAACAGGTGAATTGCCCGGTGTGTGGGGGAGGGGGGGTTAGGTGGGGCCAGACAGTATCCCCGCTTAACAGCAGGTAGAGGAAGGTCTCCCACATATGCCTACCAAAAATCACCCATGAAACTTGAAAATTGTGCAAATTATGACCCTTGGAATTGCGCGAGGTACCCATATGTGGATGGGTGTAGCTGTGACAAAACATCGCGACGTACCCATACGTCGATGGGACTCGGCAGGTTAAGCCCCACCCCCCTTCCTGAAATTGCGGCCTCAAATCTCTAGCCTTCTACTCTGGGCAGTGGGTGAGGAGTCGGAGCTCATGAGAGAAGTTGCCTGACGGCAAGTATAGTTGCCATTTATTACCAGACACCATTGGTGGTAGGTGGTGGTGACCATCATCCACTCATTTGATGTGCTGTGTACTTCCTTCTTCTTTATCATTCTTTTTTTGTTTCTGCTCTCCTCTTCCTATTTCTCCCATGCTGCCTGTCACTTTTTATCACTCTTCCTTACACTTCAGGTAATTCTGCACTGAGTGACAAGCCTAATGGTTTCTTGTAACCCAGGAAACCATATACAATGCTGCGTGGTAACATCATCAGGACCTCCTTTCCCACTCAAGGGCAGGGCGAGGAGTAGCAAAGTCCAGACAGCCCAAATTTGCCCAATCCAATGGGCCACACTTCCATTCACTCATCATTCAATCCCCCAGAAT
>JAGKTI010027672.1:0-11433 GCA_018397915.1 Birgus latro | reverse complement strand
ATCATCATCATATGAGTGGATAGGGTTAGATGTACAGCTTAGAAGGTCATTGATGAATAAAAGGAAGAGAGTTGGTGATAGGACAGAGCCCTGAGGAACAACACTGTTGATAGATCTAGGAGAAGAACGATGGCCGTCTACAACAGCAGCTATAGAACGACCAGAAAGGAAGCTAAATATGAAGGCACAGATAGAAGGATAGAAACCGTAAGAGGGCAGTTTCGAAATTAAAAATTTATGCCAGACTCGGTCGAAAGCCTTTGAAATGTCAAGTGCAATATGAAAACTTTCGCCAAAGTCCCGAAAGGAGGATGACCAGGAGTCTGAAAGGTAGGTGAGAAGATCGCCAGTGGAGCGTCCCTGACGGAACCCATACTGACGATCAGAAAGAACACTGTTGTGACAGGAAAGATGCTTTAAGATTTTTCTGTTAACAATTGACTCGAAAACTTTTGAGACACAGGATGTTAAAGCAATTGGACCATAGTTAGAGGGTTGGGAATGGTCACCCTTCTTTGGGAATGGCTGAATGAGAGCAAACTTCCAGCAAGAAGGCAAGGTATAAGTTGAGAGACAAAGGCGAAAGAGTTTACCTAAGCAGGGTGTAAGCACAGAAGCACAGTTTTTGAGGGCAACAGGAGGGACCCGATAAGGCACATAAGCCTTGTTAGTACTGAGGCCAGTGATGGCAGAAAATACACCAGCTGAAGAAATTTTAATGTCAGCCATGAGGAAGTCAGAGGGGGGATGTGATGAAGGAACAGCACCGGAATCGTCTAAGGTGGAATTGGAGGAGAAAGTCTCAGCGAAAAGATCTGCTTTATCAGTAGAAGAGTCATCATAGTAGAAAAGAGGAGGGGAGGATGGTGATATAAAGTTGTTAGAAAGGTTTTTGGCAAGGTGCCAAAGAAGAATTCGAGTTGGAGAGTTGAGAGCATTTAACACGGATGAAATTATTTTTAGCAGAGCGAAGAACAGACTTAGCATGATTCCGAGCAGAAATATTAAAAAGATGTGATTCAGGGGTGGGTTGGCTCCGGTACCTTTTATATGCCCTCCCTTGTTGCGGACAGCATTAGAACGAGCGTGATTAAACCAAGACTTTCTTGCATTAGTCAAAGGATATGAAAATGGAATGTATGCTTCCATGCCCGAGAGAACAACCTCTGTAATGCACAAGGCACAGTCAGATGGCTCCCGGCCACGGTGTCAGGGGGAAAATGAAATATTGCATAACAAAGTATACAATGTATAGCTATGTGTGCTAGGAACAACTATCGAGTCGATTATTACGAGAGAATCGACTCGTGAAATCAAGTGGCGATTTCACTTTTATGCTGGCTTACTTTGCCAATTCTCTAGAGTCGAGAATTTATAGACTTTCTCAACAGTACACAGCAGAGACTAAACGCTCAAGTAGGCTGTATTACTGTACTGTTGGCCTCTGAGAAAGTTAGTTTCTCCCCTTAACGTTCAAAAAATAATAATACTGTAATAATAATAATAATAATAAACAGGATCTTGGCTGAGCCAAACTCCTAGCTAGCACAACGGATTTAAGAATTAATACCAAGAGCTGGCCTAAGTACCAGTCGTGATTAATATAAGGAGTTGTGCTAACGTGGAGTAGCAAAAGTGTACTAAATATGTGGGGAAATCAAACACGACTGTTACATTTAACAAAGCTTGAGAAAACGAACTGTAAATTTATTGAATACAAGAAAATAAATTTACGTTACATGAATCAATTCAAATCAAAGAAAGGGAAATTCACTCACTCAAACACTCAGACAAATAGCTAAATAACCAAAACCTTAAACCTAGGAAAAACAAAAGAAAATACTAATCGGTATGGATGAGACCGTCGCTAATACAGTCGATCACCAGGCTGGTGGGAGCTTCGGGAATACACGCCAATACAGCTGAGACCTGAAATCGCTAAGAAAAGGACCTGCTCGAGCTTACGCACAGCGCACGCGTACTCTGAGACTATCGCTTGATGACTGACTGTGTTTTTGAGTGTCCGACATAAGGGACGTGTGAAAAGGGCGAGGCCAAATAACGGCCGGGGAGGCAAGTTCAAAGAAATGACAGTTCAGAAATTATCACTCAGAGGAATGCACTGTCTGTACATAAAGACAATCACTCGCGAAAGAATGACGAAAGTTTTGACAATTTGATGCAAATACGAGTACACGAGTGGACGGTTAAGAGACTGAGCGAAAACTCACGCATTTCAGAACTATTCGTCGCTCCCACAAAATCAGTCGATGTCACGATTTACGGTACATAATTTCACGATGTAGAAAATTCGTGACACATGGAAGCAATAATCATTCCAAGGAAAATCTAAGAAGTACTGTCTGAGGGCCTCCCAATCCGCAGCTTCAATGTGCCACAGACGGAGTTTCTTTGGAGGGTCCACAGGCCGTACCGGAGCGATGGGACAGGTTAAAGTGATAAGGTTATGATCAGAGGAGCTCAACGGAGAGAAAAGATTAACAGTGTAAACGCAGAAGGATTATTTGTTAAGAAGAGGTCAAGTATGTTGGGGCTCTCTCCAAGGCAGTCAGGGATACGGGTAGGGTGCTGTACAAGCTGCTGTAGGTCATTAAGGATAGAAAAGATGTAGTCTTGTTCACCAGGTGGATCAGTGAAAGGAGAGGAGAGCCAAAGGTGGTGGTGAACATTGAAATCTCCAAGAATGGAGATTTCAGAGAAAGGAGAAATAGATGGAATGTGTTCCATCATAGAAGTAAGATAGTCAAAGAATTTTTGATAGTCAGTAGAATTAGGAGACAGGTAAACAGCACAGATATACTTAGTCAGAATGACAGGAGTGCCGAAGCCAGAGATTAGAGAATTGAGAAGAATCAAGTTCAGGAACACGAGAGCAAGATAGATCGTTGCGTACATATACACAACAGCCACCTTTGGCTTTGAAATGAGTATAGAGAAAGTAGGAGGATACAGAAAAGGGTTTGCTGTCAGTTGCCTCAGACAGCTGAGTCTCGGTGAGAAAGAGAAGGTGAGGTTTAGAAGAGGAGAGGTGGTGCTTAGCAGAGCGAAAGTTAGAAGAAAGGCCGCTAATGTTGCAGAAATGAAGGAGTGAGTCAAACAGTGGTTCCAGGCAGCTCCTAGAGTCATCACTGGGAGAGGGGCGGATGAGGGCATTTATGGTGGCCCCCCCTTGGACTCCAAAGCTTCGTTATTCGTCGCCATTTTTGTCAATTTTGAAAAGGAAGTGTAGTGTGTAGTATGCATGTAGTTTGGTGATGACAGTTAAAGAAACTTGTATTCGAGAGCATGCTGGCCTACTCTCTGTGTAACTGAGACACTGAAACAGTTCATTAAAAGGGGATGGTCAGGAACTAGTCCTGAGGGCTGATGAAAAGGGAGCCCAAGCTCTCCCTGTCAACAGCTTTCCATCCACCTTGGGAGTACTGCCCTGCTCGACTGGTGCTACAGTCTACTCCTACTAAGCTTGTTGTTTACGCTTCATCAAACGTTATAACCATGTTTCTATAAACTCATCTCAAAGCCACTCCCACCCTTATTACCCCCTTACCTCCCACGTTCGTTGTATTCCTCTTTCAACCATACCCCCCCTCCCTTCCCCACTGTTATTCCATCCCCCCTCCTTCCTCCTCCTAACCCCCAGCGACTACTTGGTGGTGCCTCGAATCCTTGAGTTGGTGTTCCAGGGTTCACACATACAGGTGGAAAGGACTGGCAACGCTAGGTAATAACCTCGGGAGTGGAGCCACTGTACATCACAGCCTCACCCATCCACAGTCCAACATTACACACCTATATCCCACTTACATCCACAATCCAACATTAGACACCTATATCCCACCTTCACCCACATACACCTCTCCTCACCCAAACACGCCCGCTGCCTCACCTCACTTTCACCCACCTCCACCCTAGACTGGAACTTAGAACTCTGCTTCACCCACCTACAATCCTGCCATTCCTCAAGCCACTCAACAGGGCTCAGGGACCATATTATATTAGAACCAAGTTAGGCCCGAGTCAGTATCACTTACTACAAGATATGGTCACACAAGTTACTAATTTCCTCTAGAAGGGAATTGGATGGGGGAGGGTACCTTGGTGTATGAGAGAGAGAGAAAGGGAGAGAGAGACTGACAGTCATTGTGTGTTTGTGTTTGTATGTGTGTGTGTAGTCATACAATGATCTTGGCCAGAAAACAGGCAGGCTATTGCACCTTTAAAGAAAGGTCTATCTATCTATTTCTAGCCAGACGCCTTAATCCAGTAAGGAATGGTCACAACTATTTCGCTTCCATGTCCCCTTCTCCCCTGCCATTTCGCTGCCCTCCCCACAGCCCACAAATCTCTCTCTCTTATACCTCTCCACTCCATCCTTCCAGCTGATCCTCAGTATCCCCATTCCTCTTCCCCTCTCCACCTCACTCACATACACTCTCCTCGTTAGTCTCTCTCTCTCTCTTTCCATCCTCTCCACATGGCCAAACCACCGTACTCAATGTTTTTCTCCTAACGCTTTCTGTCACATCCACATCCACACCACAATGCACCCTCGCATCCTCATTTGTCTGTCTGTCTCTTCATGTAACTCCACAAGCTCCTCTCATCTAACTCATCTCCGCTGCTCTCACTCATGACTAGTGTCATTCCAACAAGGTCCAACTTTTGCTTTCATATGTTAGAGTTGGTATCACAGTACTATCATGCAGCGGCTTCTTTACTTCCATGCTCACTTCCCTATTTCTTACCACTGCTTTCAAAGAACCAGCAACCTTTCTTCCTTGTTGTATCATTTCAAGCAATTCATCCTCTAAACCACCATCCTTACTCCTTACAGTACCCAAGTACAGTACTTAAATGCTCTCACATTTTCCATTTCCTCATCATCTAACCTCACTGTGCACTCAGTGACTTCATTTCTCTCGAAGACCACATCTTTCCTTTTCCTTTTTAGATTCCGTTTCTTACACACTCTCCAAAACTCATTCATCAACCCTTGCAGTTCCCCTTCGTCTTTACTTTGCAATACAATATCATCTGCAAACAACAGTACAGGAAGTTTCCAAACGCTGCCCTCTCTCATTACGGCCGCTCCAAGATCCACTGCCCTACCTTGTATCTCTTTTGTAACTCTATATACAGACTATACAAAGATGGAAACATTACACATCCCTGTTTCTATCCAACATTAAACTGAGAAATTCACTCAATTCACCATCCACACCACTGCAGCCTTAGCGCCCTTATGCATACTCTTCACGGCATTCAGCAGCTTCCCATTTACTCAATATATTCCTAATATTTTCCATATTCCTTTTCTATCCATTTGTTATATGCTTTCTCCAAATCCATGAAGGCTGCATACAACTTCTTTCCCTTCTCTGGAAACTGTTCCACTAAGGACCTTAGGATGAATATCTGATCTACACATCCTCTTCCCTTCCTAAAACCTCTGTTCATCTCCAAGCAATTCCTCTGTTTTTTTTCTCTAAATTCATCAATAATTATTCCTGTCACACTAAGAAGGCAAATGCCCTTTTGATTACATCACACTTCTTTTTCCCCTTTTCCTTTGTACAGGGGAATAACTGGACCTGACTTCCAAACCTTCGTGACACTACCTTCCTCCCCGGCCAATTTGCACATCTCCCATATCCATTGTACTGCTATTTCTCCCCCATGCTTCAGCATTTATCACACACTCCATCATTCCCTGGGGCTTTCCCCATGTTGACTTTCTTCATTGTTTCCAATTCTTCCATCCTACTCTTCCTTCTCATTTCCCTCCTTCTCCCAGCCATTCCCCCTCCACGTATGCTTGCATCGCTTTCGTTCTCAATGTTTTACAATTCCTTAAACTGTTTTCTCCATCTGCTCACTTTTTCTCCCTTCTCCACCATTAATCTACCGTTTTTATGTTGCACTCCCCTAATACCTTCTTTATCACCCTGTCTAACTCTTTTTACGTCTTTCCAGAACATTTTCATACATTCCCTCAACTTTACACTCAAATTCCTTCCAAATTCCTCATCCACTCTCTTCTTTCTCTGTCTTAGTAATCGTTTTACCTTTCTTCCTCTCTACATAAAACTCTCTGTTCCATCTCTCAGCTTCCTCCATGCCCCTGCTTCCCATCCACTCACTATATGCTTTCTTCTTTTGCACCACACCTTGTCTCACCTCTTCATTGCACGATGCTGTTCCTTGTACCCCCGTTTGTTTTCCGATCATCCAACATATCACCCCACATGTTGCACAGCCTACTGTAAATATCTTACACACATTTTCCACCATCCCTTCCATTCCATATCACATGTACCCAATCACTCCTCCATTTCTCTCTTATAATCTGTCTTTATTTCATCCGCTGCTTCTTCCTGCCCTAGTCTCCTTCATTTCATCCATCGTATTTGTACCTTGACTTTTACCACTTGGTCAGAAAGTCAAGTCCCCCAGCCTCTGTATCCACTTACATGCAGTACATACCTTCTCATTCTCTCATCCACACACAGGAACTGGTCAACTCCAAAACTTGTTCTGACTCATTCTCAGTTGTATTTGATTAATTTCGTATTTTCAATTTCGAATCTGACACTGAAATTTAGTTGTTTTTTTGGGGGGGAACATTTTAAGGATTTGAATTTCATTAAAATCAGGCTTTACTGATCTACCAGAAGACCCGCCGACATGTAAAAATAACCCCGCTAATACCAATACACCAGTCGTGTATGAGACAGCCCTAGCATGTATTCAATATGGACGGTGGGTGTTAAACGCCGAAGTGGTGACACGTAGAGGTGTATGGTATGTAGGAAGACGACTGGGCCTTGATAGCAGGCTGTAAAGCCTATGCCCAGAGTCGGACACATAAAAAAAAAAAAATGAGCATAAGCGTGGATAAATTCTTTGGAGCGTGGGAATTCCTTAAAGAAGTTTTTAGTTAGTCTTCATTTTGTAAAAAAAAAAAAAAAAAAAAAAAAAAAAAAATCTTTGCAGTTGCCTTTTTTTCGATACAAATATATATATTTCAAACTAACAGGCTATTCATTTGCTCACTAACTCTACTTTCTATTTATGTATATTTCAAACTAATAGGCTATTCATTTGCTCACTAACTCTATTTTCTATTTATGTAACGCAGGCGGGGGGGAAATACAAGGGTGTGGGAAAGTCCGAATACAATTTATATTAATCTGTCTGTCTATTGCCAGACGCCTTAATCCCTTAAAGAGTGGGCACAAACAAAGCGACTCCATGTCGCCCTGTCCCCCGCCATTTCATTGCCCAGTTTCCAGCTTACGCCCCCATCTTTCGTATACTCATATACCTCTCCACTCCATCCCTCAGTCTCATCCTTGGCCTTCCCTTTCTCTCTCCCCTTCATTTCGCTCACATACACTCTTCTCGTCAGTCTCTCGCTCTCCATCCTCTTCACGATTCGTATCAAATCCACATCCACACCAAAATGCTCCTTCAATTTTTCATTTGTCAGTCTGTCTCTCCATGTGACTCCACATGCTCCTCTCAACTAACTCAACTCCGCTGCCCTCACTCTTGACTTGTGTCCCTCCAAGAATGTCCAAGCTTAACTTCCATACGTTAGAGTTAGTACCACAATACTGACTTGCAGTAACTTCTTCACTTCATGCTCACTTCCCTGTTTCTTATCACTGCTTTCAAGGAACCAGCAACCTATCTTCCTTGTTGTACCCTTTCAAGCACTTCACCCTCTAAACTTCCATCCTTACTCATCACACTACCCAGGTACTTAAACGCACTCACATTTTCCATTTCCTCCTCATCCAAACTCACTGTACATTCAGAGACTTCATTTCTCTCGAAGACCTAACTTTACTCTTCCCCACATTTACCTTTAGATTCCGTTTCTTACACACTCTCCCAAACTCTTTCACCAAGCCTTGCAGCTCCCCTTCGTCTTCATTTAACAAAACAGTATCATCTGCAAACAACAAGGAGTTTCCACACACTGCCCTCTCCCAATAGGGCTGCTCCAACATCCACTGCCCTACCTTGTATCTCTTTTATAACTCCATCCATATACAGACTGAATAACCCTGGAGACACGACACAGGCCTGTTTCAATCCAACCTTCAAATAGAAAAAAATCACCCAGTTCACTGTCCACACGCACTGCGGCCTTAGCACCCTCATACATACTCTTCACGGCGTTCAACAGCTTCCCAAGTACTCCATGAATTCTTAATACTTTGCACAATTCTTGTCTATCCACCCTGTCATATGCTTTCTCCAAATGCATGAAGGCCGCATACAGCTTCTTTCCCTTCTCTTGACATTTTTCTGCTAAATACCTTAGAATGAATATCTGATCTGCACAACCTCTTCCCTTCCTAAAACCTCCCTGTTCTTCTCCAATTACTTCCCCTGTTATTTCCCCAACTCTGTTAATAAGTATCCTACCATATACTTTTCCTATTATACTCGAAGATAAATGACTCGATGATTACCACACACTTCTTTTTCCCCTTTTCCTTTGTACAGGGGAATAATTATACCTGACTTTCAATTCTCTGGGACTTTATCTTCCTCCCAGGCCAATCTGCACATCTTCCACATCCATTCTACTACTACCTCTCCCCTATGCTTTAACATCTCACTGCACTCTCCATCAATTCCTGGGGCTGTCCCCATTTTGTCTTTCTTCATTACTTCCACAGTTTCAGTCTTAATGATTTATTTCTCTCTTCTCACATCCCTCCTTCTCCTAGCCACTTTCCAAACACTTATACTCGCATTACTTTCATTCCTTATTTTCAACAATTCCCTAAAGTGTTCTCTCCATCTACTCACTTGTTCTTCCATGTCCACTAGTAATCTATAATTTTTATCTTTACCTCCCCGACTAGCTTCTTTAACACCCTGTCTAAATTGCTTTATCTTTTTCCGGAACATTCAAATTCCTTCCAAATTCCTCATCCACTCTCTTTTACTCCTACTAATTTTTCAGCTCTCTCTTCCTCTCTACATATAACTCTCTCTTCTTTCTCTCAACTTCCTCCACACCTGTTTCTCATCCACTCACTATATGCCTTCTTCTTTTGTGCCACAGCCTGTCTCACCTCTTCATTCCACCATGCTGTTCCTTGCACCCCCTTTCGTCTCCTCTTCACCCCACACACCACCTGACATGCTTCACAGATTTCTTCTGTGAATATCTTGCTCACACCTTCCACATCCCTCATCTCCAAATCATATTTAATCAATCGCCTCTCCACTTTTTTCTCTTATAATTTGCCTTTTTTCCATCCTCTTGTAACCTTTCCATCTTCCTTGTAAGAACTACTTCCTGTCCTTCCCTTCTTCTGTTCCTCCACTTCATTTCAACCTTGACTTTCACCACCACCAAGTGGTGGTCAGGATGTCCACTTTCCCAACCTCTATATGCTCTTCAATCCATTACGCACCTTTTTATTCTATAATCCACACACACACACATAATCAATCATTGCCTTCTGTTCATTCAGTTCACCACCCACCTTTCTCATCACTCGCCACGTATACCTGTGGATCATTTTGTGTCTGTAGAGGTCATTGGCTATCACCAACCCCCTCGAGGCACAAACGTCCACTAGGGCACTGCCATTCTCATACACTTCTGCAGGCACACCCCACTCACTAACTACTCCAGCCACCTTCACATTCCCTACTTTGCCATTCATATCTCCAGTCAAAAACACTCTGTCATTCCTTGCAAATTTTTCCAATCACGCTTCCACATTTTTCCAGAACTCTTCTTTCACTCTGCTTGCACGAGCTTGCATTGGCGCATACGCACACACACTCACCCATATTTGTAGTACAACTTTCAGTCTTACTCATACAATTCTTGAGCCAACTGATCCATACTCTCTTATAATCTCATTCCATCTCTTGCATACAACAATACACAATCCTTCTTTTGTTCTCTCATTGAACCCACGCCCGCACATATACCCCATCCGTACTCCCATTCCTTCACACTCTCACCTTTCCATTTAGTTTCAGTTAATCTACATACATTCATTTTTGCACTCTCAAGCACCTGGACAATCTTTCACATCATCATTTGCACCTCATACATTCCATTTCCCAATCCATACCATGTCCTTTGTTCGGTCCTTAGTCGTCACCTGTTGATCAGTCCTGGTCTAAAGCTTCTTATTCATATTTTTAATTTGCTGTTTTCCGGGGAGGGGCACTAATTCTCCGCCAACCCACTTGTTGTCACGTAGGGAACTCGTGTTGGTTGGTTATAAGGTTACCACCCAGCGTTGTAAATGATTTCCTGGTTTACAGGAAATAATTTGGCTTGCCACTCAGTGTAGAGCTCAGCTAACAACAGAGTACCATAATAATACTGAGGGCATATCATACTTCAGCTGTATTTTTATAATATTATCAAAACTAGGAAAGCGAAAGGTATACAGAATAGCGCTTTAGCCCAACTTTACGAAGCAAGCACAAACAAAGATATCCATAGTATTCTTACAAAACATTTGTACATCATTTTTGTTTCTACACTTTATTTCTTTGTTTGTGAGCGGTCTGCACTTTAATCCTGCATTTGTGAGCAAACTACTTTGACGAAGTAAAGCCCGACAATAGTCTCCAATCAAGTGGGGATTGAATCGGCCTAGGTATCGGGCTTCCATGATGGCAGTTTCCTGGTGAAACCATTCGCTATATATGTCTTTTGTGGGCATATGTAATATGTAACTATGTAACTGCATAGCTATAGGCATCATTATGTACGACAAGTAGTTATGCCTGAGTTCTCCAGGAAGAGGTTAGGTCAGACACTCAAGTATTCCAAACACAGGATGACCTGAAGGAAGCTGTTCATCAGCATTTGCCACTTCATGTTTGCTCCAGATAAACTCACCCATCATCAACGCATCGACCATTCACAGCTCTCCTACTTCACTCATAACACATCAGTCTTCGTAATTTGTCCAGATACATCACCATCTCATATTTCAGCATCAGGTCTATACATAGCACCTGGCTATTGCGCTATGCTCACACCATCCTTGTCCACCTTAGCCACGAAAAATCACAAACCTATTTTGAATCACACTCATAAGCACTTCCAACCACTACCTAAGATGGATTTAAACATAAGTACACATATTAAGTTGACTTCACTTAAGTTTGAAACTATGCATTTGATCAATCAAACAATGAAGCCCTGGGATGAATATAGTATGAATAAGTTCATTGTTCAATCCATTTTATATGTACAGCCTAGCTCCAGTTGTCATTATAATCTTCTCCATTTTTGCTGTATCACTATTGGCTATGCAAAGAATGCAGAATGCAAACTTCGAAATATTATTCACAGGGGGAAGAGCAGTAAACATTCTAGTAAAACCCCATGAATGAATATTATGTAAAGAA
>JAGKTI010027671.1:0-13190 GCA_018397915.1 Birgus latro | reverse complement strand
GTATATATATACAGTATATATATCTTCTATAATCCTGTGTCATATTTCCACCGTTAACTGGTTATAGCACAGGAACCCGTGATCGTCGTGTGCAGAACAGAATGGACATGCAAACTCAGCCTTCCCTCTCGTGCGGTGTGCGTCGATGATCATCATTATCGAGTTCACCCCACGCGGCTGGGAGGCCACTTGTCTCGACTCCCTAGCAGATGCGTGTTTATCAACAACAGTGGACGTGAGCCAGCTAATGACTTTTGCAATGGGTATTGCAGTTCTCAGGAAACTGCTCGGTGATGAGAGCTAAAATGACCCAAGATTGGTACTCTCTCATTGCCGCAGAGTTAGGAAATCCCTCACTTGCTCAGTTAAACTGGCCTCTGCCTCACTCAACCAATAATATGGCTTGTTCCCTTCCATGCTGCTATGTGTTGGTCATGACTATCCTGATCTTGATGTTAGGTGAAGGGTTTCGCTCATGTGTACGGACCTCACTTGTAAAGAGATTACAAACATTCGATCATAGATACTACAATTCAGTATATATGAAAGGTTTCTCAAATAAAAGTCGTATAATAAAAGGCTATGCAAAGATTACTAAAGGTAGCAAAATAATCATAACAATTCTAAATGTCAATTCTCTTCTCACTACGGAATTCAAGATAGCAGATGACTCACACTGTTTGGCCACAACAAGGGATAAACTCTATAGAGAAGGAGACTACGGAGTTTTGGACAGCCACGGTGGGCTTGGACGTCCATGAATGTGTCTGGTGGCGATCCATACGTGGCTGTCCACGACCCTCGCCCGGCAGCAAATTTGGACATCCACGACCAATATGGATATCCTCTTGTCCCCTTAAGATAACGGCTTTAGGCTGCGGAAGTGTTGTCACCCACGTCCATGGTGTGGCAAATACAGAAAAAAAAAATAGGGTATTTTAACTACCAGTTTTGGCCCAGTTATACCAAAAGTGTAAACTTTTGGCATACAGAGTTCAATCTTCTCACCAACATTTGAAAAAAAAAAAATTGAGGTCCACAGGTGGTCCAGCAACAGACAATGAGTTGAATTTTTTTTCTTTTCTTTTTTTCCAGCCAGCGGGTGCGAGGCGCCCATCTGGCCACGAGGCAGTGCTGCAAGTGGCCAGCACACCATGACAGAAAAAAGTTTGGGATATGATTTCCACACTTGATAACACCAAATAGTCATGTTACTCACCGATTACCAGTGATGAAGACACTTGATGCCCTGCACTGTGGCTATGGATGTAACCAACACGAGCAAAATCACAAGCACTACTTTTAACAGCTAAATATGCCATGTGAGCGTAATAACGAGAGAGGTAGAAGCCCTCGTGAGTCTCTCGTCAAGTAGTGGAATTTTTCACATAAGAGCAACCCAACCCGGCCCGGCCCAACCCGTCACGGCCCAACCCGACCCGACTCAACCCGACCTGGGCCAACCCGACCCGGCCCAACCCGACCCGGCCCAACCGTAAAGCTTTAGCGAACCTATATCTCAGCGACCACAGGGCCGATTACTGCATGATTTGCATCATACGACAGCCCCATTCTTTAAGATTTGCTCTTGACAGATTTCATCATGCCCTGTCGATGCACGTGGCATGTGAAACACGCCAAGTGCAGCATGTCGAAAATCTTCAAAAGGGGTCCATAGGCCAGATAGTTTGTCGTAAAGGCATGAAACTTGGTATCACTGGTGTCCGTCCGTAGAGCTGGGCAGTAGGGCGGCTAGCCGGGCATAGAGATTTCGTTTCCAGAGCAAATCTCAGAAAGTATTAACTATAGAGTTGTAAACTTTCACATAGCATTGTGTCTTATAGTGAATTGGTGCCTTTTGATAGGTTGAATGCTGTGTCTTAATTAGTTTTTGTTTTACAACGTAAAAGTAAAAAGGCGTAGAGATTTCGTGTCTGGAGCAAAGATCGGAAAATAATAACTATGGAGTCATGAGATTTTCGCACAGTTATGTCTTATAGTGAACTGGTGCATTTTGATAGGTAGAATGCTGTCTTAAGTTATTTTTTTTTAATAATGAACAAGTAAAAAGAAAAAAAAATCCCAGAGAGTTCAATCCGCCCTGCGCAAGGAATCTGAACACAGATGGAGGGTTACAACGATGATGGTGGTCGTGGCGATGATGGTAGTGATGTTGTTGGTGGCGGTGGTAAAGATGATGATGATGATGGTGATGGTGGTAGATGATGATGATGATGATGATAGTGGTGGTGATTGTTGAGATGGTGATGATGATGATGGTAATGTTCGATAAGATGATGATGGATGGTATTCGTGGTAGTAGTCGAGATGATGATGATGATCATGATGATTGTGGTGGTGGTAACACAGATGATGATGATAATGATGATGATGATGGTGGTGGTGAAAATGATGATGATGATGATTTATTGAGATGTTGTTGATGATGATGGCGACAATGGTGGTGGTGGTAGTTGAGATGATGATGTTTTTCTCTGTCATCTTTTTAAGTTTTAATGTCTCAGTGTTATACAATGGAGGGGAGGGGGAGGGGCGTTATTGCTTAGTTAGGTGTGCAGGGAGGTGGGGGAGGTGTTTGCTTGGTCAGATGGAATGTTGCAGCAGCTTAGCGTTGCTTATGTTTTAATTCGATTTCATAGTGAAGGATGTCGATTGAAGCCTTCGGTACATTCCCTTGGAAAGCTGGGATTCGAAGGGGTTTCTTTGGTGTTATGAGTAAATATATCGCTAAAAACAAAATCTTATTGAATGTATCTGCTACCTGCTGAAAGAATCTCTTTTCTATCTCACATTGTAGAAGTTGGTAGCCTACGAAAATCATCGCCGTCTGGCCATGTCGTGTCGGACCGGGCCGGCTCATGTCGGGCCGCTCATTTCTCAGCTGAGCGTAAACATCACTTTGCTACACTTGCTCGCTGTGCTCGCTCGCTCGTAATAACTGACATGAGGATAAATATCGATACAGTCTCAACTGGGCCAGGTGACAGTTTCGTCACTTCACTGTTGCGTTAGATCCTTTAGGCTGGCTTTGACTATACTGTTTTTTTTTTTTTTATTGAGGCTAAGATGCACTTGACAGGTTGGTGATAATTGGCTGAATGCAACATGTCCAAATAACATTTACTAACTCAAATTTCCCCCTCATATATATGTTGTCAATTAATAATAAAGAGATCATGAAACAATGTTGCATTCAGCCAATCGTCACCAACCTGTCAAGTGCATCTTCGCCTTGATAAAAAAAAAAATGAGTATAGATATTTCCTTACGTTGTACTGACTCGATGATTTACTGTTACCCACACGAATCTACAAAACGAGAATAGGTATGCCACTTAGACCCACCCAAATGGGCCTGACAGCAATTTCACTATGACTCATACTCACTGAAACCCATATTTACTGCCGTGGTCCAAATTCTCCACGTTATGGATTCGGTGGATCTCCATTTTCGTCAATGTCGCGTTATGATTTTCTCTCCTCTTTTCTCTCCTTTTTCCTCTGCTCTCTCACATCTCTCTCATCCCTTTTTATCCACTCGCAACCTTCTCTGTTCCTCTTTCCTATCCGTTCTCTTTCCTGTTCCCATATTTCCTTCCTCCTCTTTCCTTTCTTTCCTCCTCTTTCCTCTTCCATTTCTTACTCCTCCTATTACCTCCTCCGAATTTCCCTCCACCTCTCTCTTCCATCTCCCCGTACTGTCTCTGTTTACCCCGCTGCCTCCCTGCCTCACCTGATCAGTGTGTTATGTGGCTGGTTTGCTCAGTGTCGGGTGGCGATGAGGTGAGGCTGGGTAGAGAGCCAAGTAAGGAGAAGGGAGGTGGCAGAGAAGGAAGAGGTAAGGAGGGAAGGGAAAGGCAGACAGGGAAGAGGGAGAGAAGGAGCAGGTAAGGAGAGAAGGAAAAGGCAGGCAGGGTAGAGGGAGGAGGGAGGGAAGGAGGAGGTAAGAAGAGAAGGAAGAGACAGGCAGAGAAGAGGGAGAAGGGAGTTAAGAGGTAGGTACGGAGAGAAGGGAGAGGCAAGCACGTGTGAAAGAGTAGGTAGGGAAGGGCAAAATACAGTACAAAGGGTAAGTTAGTGAGAGAGAGAGAGAGAGAGAGAGAGAGAGAGAGAGAGAGAGAGAGAGAGAGACGGCTTGGGGATAGTAATGGCGTCAAGAATTGCTATCAAAGTGTATTGGCGTCAGTTAAAGATGATAATGAGTGGTGTCAGGAGCGAGGTGGTTTCAAGAGTGCTGTGGTGTCAGTGGTGTTCAGAAATGAGATCATGAGTGTGACAATGTCAGTTAGTAGTGCTAAGAGTGTAGTGGTGTCAGTGATGTCGGTAATGCAGAGGTGTCAGTGATAAGTGTACAGGGGTATCAGGAATACCGTGGTGTCAAAGAATACCAACAAGAGTGCACTGGTGTCAAGGAATACCGTTCAGAGTGCAGTGGTGTCAAAAAAGTCTGTCAGGAGCGCAGTGGTGTCAAAGAATACCGTCAAGAGTGCAGTGGTGTCAAAGAATACCGCCAAGAGTGCGGTGGTGTCAAAGAATACCGTCAAGAGTGCAGTGGTGTCAAAGAATACCGTCAAGAGTGCAGTGGTGTCAATGAATACCGTCAAGAGTGCGGTGGTGTCAAAGAATACCATCAAGAGTGCAGTGGTGTCAAAGAATACCATCAAGAGTGCAGTGGCGTCAAAGAATACCGTCAAGAGTGCATTGGAGTCAAAGAATACCGTCAAGAGTGCATTGGTGTCAAAAATGTCATAAAAAATGTAGTGGTGTCAGGGAATGTCGTCAGGAATGTTGTGGTGTCAGTCAGTGGTGTTAAGAGACTGTATTCTTGGATTTAGGATATATTCTTACGCCTCTTCCTTATTATTGCATTTTTTACTATGAGACGTTAACCTTACCTCGTACGTTATATATACAACGAACTGGACACTAATAATGAGAAGACATAAGGTACATAGAAGAGAATGCAGAGGTTTAGTATAACATGTAAACGGTAGCGAAAAAGTAAGTAAAAACCTCCTAAGCCCACAAAAATACGGGCCAAGGAAATGATCTGTGGTATGGCATCAAGAGTAGGCCTACGACGACGAGAGTGTAGTGGTGTCAGGAGTGTGGTGTCAAGAATGTGGTGTCAGGAGTGTGGCTGTGTGAGAGTGTGATACAATGTGATGATGTGAGAGGTGTGGCATCAGGAGTGTGGTTATGTGAGGGTGAGTGTCAGAAGTATTTTGGAGTGAGGGTATGATGACATAATGTGATATTGTCTGGGTGTGGTGTCAATCAAAACGTGGTAGTGTGTGGGTATGGTGTCATAATGTACTGGTGTCAGGGCGTGGTGTCAGTCAGAAAGTGGTGGTGTAAGGGTGTGGCAGTGTGAGGGTCTGGTGTTAGAGTGTGGCATCAGTAGCAGCCAACCCTGGTGCGACACCCGGGACCCCATCCTGACCTCTCACCCCGACATTCCTCCTACTTAACCAGGGTATCCAACACGCGTCCCCGTGAACAGCTGCCACACCCTTCCCCTCCCACCATTACGTCGCTTCTCCCCTTCCCCATTACCCTCCTAACCTCTCTTCATTTCCCTTACTGCTCTTTTCCTCCCCTCCCATAGCAGCTCTTCAGTTCCATTGCCTGGTTTTTCCTTTCTGTCCTGACCCTTTCCTAGTCTGTCAAGCCTCTCCTTTCCTCTCCCCTCCTCTACCCCCCAGTCCTGACCTGCCCTCTCTTTCTCTCTCCTCTCTATTTCCTTGTCTCTCCCTTCTCCTCCTCTCCTGCTCCCTTCCACTATCCCATCTTTTCCTTCCCCTCTCCTCCTCTTTCCGCTCTTCTCTTCTACGCTCTCTTTCCCCCCGATGCCGTTCCTCATCTTCCCTCTCATCTCCGCCTCTTTACCATCCCATCTTCATTCCTTCCCCCTGTCTCTCGGCTACTCCTTTCCCCTTCCTTCTCCTCATCCCTTTCCTGCTTTATCACCTCACCTCACCTCTACCTTACTCTTCCTTTTCTTAGACCTAACCTCCGTTTCCCTGTCTCCTCCCCAACTCCCTCCCAGCTCTTCAACAACATGGCTTTCCCCGTCTTCCCTCTTCTTTCCTTTCCTCCTCCCTTCTTCTCTACCCTCCTTATCCTGTCCCCTAACTCTCTCTGATAATCACTAACCGTCAGCCTTTCTCCTTTCATTCATCTGAGTCTCCACCTTCGCTCGTCCGTGTGTCGTTTTACCCTTAACCTCTTTCGTACGATGCCGTCTAATCTAAGTTATTTTTTTCTGCAACTAGACGTTTTCATTCAGCCTAAGAATGATCCCTATCAGATTAGAGAGGAATTAATGAAGGTTATTTATCTAACCCCCCTCCATCTAGAGAGCTCTCCCTCAGCCGAAGGAAATCGTCTGGAAGTAGTAGGAAAAAATGTATAAAAGTCTTCCTCTGATTGAAGTGTGTGATATACTTCATCCCTTCTTGTCTCTTTGTGTTTTTGTATTTCACTGCTTTCACTTCAGTTTTCACTAATTTTCTCCTTTCGTCCATCAAGCAGTGTTTTTTTTTTTTCTATCTCTTTAGAGCATTATATTTCCATCATTTGTTTTTGCTTAGTTCGTTAATCCACTCACCCAGTTCCTCAAGTATTTTCTTCCTCCCTCTTTTCCCTCCCCTTTCCCACCACTCCTTCCATCAGGATTTTTTTCCCTGTGTCCGCCTTTTGCTTCTCTTAATTTAAGTTCTTAACTCCTCCCCCCCCCCTTTCATCTTTACCTTACTCCGAGCATCCATACCCTACATCCTCCTGCCGTCCCTCCATCCTGTATTCCATCCATATCCCCTCCCCCCTCCCTCTCTGTTCCGATTCCCCTTTTCTCCCTCTCTCCCTATTCCATCCATCCCTCTCTCCTTGGCTTCCTCTGCTATTCTTCCTCTTCTCTCTGCCTCCATATCCCAATCATTATTTCTTTCCTTCTGTGTTTTATCTCTCCCTCCCTCCCTCCTTTTCCATCTCTCCTTTTGTCCTTCCTATTCCTGTGTCCCAGTTTTTATACTACTGGGAACCCTCTGACTTTCGCGGATCAGGACACCCAGTACAGGATGGAGGTTGTGGTTTGGTGAATGGCGATATTATGACGAAGAGGGGATCCGTAACTTCACCACCATCCCGTATATAATTCTAGCGGGAGGGGGAATGGACCTAAATACTGCACTAATGACTAATTTCTCCTTTAATTCTTGCTACTTCCAGAGGCTTTTGAGTAGCTTAGATCCTTGTTGAGCATGAGGACTCGGATACAGCCTTCATTAACTCCTCGGAAAAGATATCTTTTACATCGAATTTTGTTGTCTCACAGGAGCAAAGTACAGAAAGATGTCCTCTGATTGAAGGGGATAAGCTGTTCTATAACCGCAGATCCCCAAGCTCAAAAGCTCTTCATCTTACGGTCTGACTGACGGTGTTGAGATACAGAGACGCTCCATATATTCCTGAGGCCGGATGTGTATGTCATGTTCACGTCGTCACCCCACGGGAAGTGATACGCAGTCGAGAGCTTGTAAAACGCCAAGGATTATTTTTATGGTCGGGGGAAGGTGTTGGTGCATTGGTTAGCACGTCCAACTCGCAACTAAACGAACCTGACTTCGATTCTTGGGTCGGTAAGATTGGTGGACTCAGTTTGTTTTCCCCTTGTGCCTGTTCACTCAATAGCACAAATTTGGATCTAAATGTCATCCGACTACTACGGGTCGTATTCTAGGGAGGACTGGAACTTAGCGATGATATACTGTCTGCATTAATGACCTTCATGTAGTCGACAAGCATTATTATCAAGCCTTCTTCTTCTTTTTCCCTTTCTTCTTCTTCTTCTTCTTACTTTTGTTCTTCTTCTTCCTTTTCTTCTTCTTCCTTTTCTTCCTTTTCGTCGTCTTCTTCTTGTGACCATCTACCAGTCTGATTTGTGCACCATGTCCCGTGCTGACCTAATTCTGTCGCGTTCAAGAGAATATATACGTTTATGCTGTAAGGCCTGACTACACACGAGACAACTTGAGAGTTATTTTAAGTTAGTGTACTACCAGCGGCTCGGGTGACGCATCTTATATCGAAGATATTGATGGCTTGGATATGGTGAGGGGAAATGAGGATTTTGGTTAGGAAAGAGAGTGGCCATGGATTATTTAAAAAAATAATGATCATAATAAAATATGCAAGAAATATAATCTCGTGCACTTCAGTACCTGACTTAAGAAGAAATTATGATTAATATTTCCGACAGTGGAAGCACATCAAAAACTTTATTAACAAAGAGAAATTTCATATGATTAAAGCGTTAATTACTCTGAATAAAACTGCATTGCATGGAAGTGTAATTATCTCAAATTGATATTTTTTTTTTACAGACCTTGGACGTAAAACTACCTTGTTTGACGAAAAAGGCGTTTGTATCCCAGTGATCGGAAAAGCTTTATATTCACGTAATGGATTCCAACACTAAACAGATTCATTGGCTGGTATCAGGGAAAAGTGTACCCCTAACCAGTCTGTCGTGAAAGAGTTAAAGCTAAACTCTCACAGGAAACCAATATGAGGCTCATATTCCTAGCGGCAATGAAGCAACTGGTCGTAGAGGAGATTAGACCTACTCCAAAACATTTTCATATACAATATTTACCCCTTGAATCTAATGACGGGCAGGGGCGAGAACATATCACTAGATGGGTGCTGCGTGCCCGTCATAATGGGCAGGGGATGCATGCAGAAACTTCTGAAGGGCAGAAGCCAGTGCAATAGAGACCGACAGACAGAGATGTAGGGACAGTCAAGACAAAATACCATTGACTTCATGCTGATTATAAGTACTGTATGCTGTAACCTCTCGATGCAGCATTAGTCAAGCAGGGCGGTACTCCCAAGGTGGATGGAAAGCTTGTGACAGGGAGGTGAAACTCCCTTCTCATCAGCTCTCGGGGCTAGCTTCTGACCATCCCTCATCGCGGAAGTTTTTCTTTGTTTCAGTAACACAGAGTAAGCCAGCTCTCCTATGCAATTTCCTCTGACAACACCAAACTACGTGCACATATCACTCACCACACTTCCTATTCTAAATTTTTCCTATTCTAAATTTTATAACATGGCATCCCAACGCCCAGCCTCGGAGTCCCGAGGGAGGGGGAGGGGGGGGAGGGCATAAAAGCTCTCACCATCCGCCCCTCTCCCGGTGACGGTGAAGAGAGATGCATTGAACCATTGTCTGACACACTTTGTATTCATTTCTGCAACATTCGTGTTCTTTTCTCTAATTTTCTCTGTTTAACAACACCTCCTTTCCTCTAAACCTCTCCTTCTATTCCTCACTAAGTCTCAGCTGTCTGAAGCGAATGATAGCAAACCCTTCTGTATACCCTCCTACACTTTCTAAACTCACTTCAAAGCCAAAGGTGACTGTTGTGTGTATGTACATTACAACATATCTTGCTCGTGTTCTTAAAATTGAATATCCTAAATTCTCTCCTCTCTTGCTTTGGCTGTCCTGTCATTCTCTGACTAATGCTACTCATTAAGAACTGATAGGATGTAGGCTTATCCCCTAATGATACTGACTGTGAAAAATTCTTTGACTGTCTTACTTCCAAGGTTGAACACATTCTATCTGTTTCTCTTTTCTCTGAAATCTCCATTCTGGGCGATTTCAACGTCACCACCACCACTGGCTCTCCTCTCCATTTACTGATCCACCTGGTGAACAAGCGTACATCCTTTCTGTCCTTAGGGAGTAGTATGTACATCATCCTACCTGCATCCCTGATTGCCTTGGAGAGAGTTCCATCATACTTGACCTCTCCCTTACAGTTAATCCTTCTGCTTACTGTAATAATGTTTTCCATCTGCCAGGCTCCTCAGATCACAACCTTAGCACTTTAACCTGTCTTATCACTCCAGTAAGACCTGTGGACCATCTCAAGAAGTAGGGTCTGTGGCACTTTGATTGGGAGGTCCTCATGCAATATTTCTTTGATTTTTCCTGGAATGATTATAATGCTTTCATGCCAAGAGCCATTTGAGTGTGCCTCGCAAAGTACGGAGGTTATTCTTTCGAGCATAGAAGCATACATTCCTTTCTTGTATCCTGCGAATAATGCAAAACAAAAAGATTTTTTCATTACGTGTGCTCTAATGCTGTCCACAACAAAGAGAAGTCCTACAAAATATATCAGAGCCATACACCCCCCGAATCTCATCTTTTTTATGTCTGTCCAGCACCAAACTAAGTCTGTTCTCCTCTCTACTGAGAGTAATTTCATTCGTGCAAAATGTTGTATGCTCTGGCTCAAATTTTTCCCACTCCTGTTGACACCTTGCCAAAAACCTCTCTGACTTTACTTCGTCACCCTTCCCACCTCTTTTCTGTTCTGATTGATCTGTAGCTGTTTCTTCTACTGAAAAACAGAACTCTTTGCCCAGACTTTCTCCTCCAATCCCACCTTAGACATTTTCTGTGCTGTTCCTCCACCACTTTCCTTCTGTGGCTTCATCATGACTGACTTTAAAATTCCTTCAGTTGATGTACTTTCTGCCATCATTGGCCTCATTACTAGGAAGGCCTATAGACCTGATGGGGCCCCTCCTGTTCTCAAGAAATGTGGTTGTGCACACACACCATGCTTAGGTAAACTCTTTCACCTTTGTCTGTCCACTTGTACCTTTCCTTTTTGTTGGAAGTTTTCTCTCAGTCAGGCTGTTCCAAAAAGGGTGACCATTCCCAGCCCTTTAACTATTGCCCAGTTCCTTTAACATCCTGCATTTCTAAAGTTATTGAATCTATTCTTACCATAAAAAAGAAAAAAAATGTAAAGCACATTTCCAATCAGAACCTTCTTTCTGATCGCCAGTACTTGTTCTGTCAGGGACGCTCCACTGTCGATCTCCTCACCTTCCTTTCAGATTCCTGATCATCCTCCTTTCGGGACTTAGACAAAAGCTTTGCCACTGCACATCACATCGTAAAGGCTATCGGTCAAATCAGGCATAAATCTTTAATTTCCAAGTTGCCCTCTTATGATTCCTATCCTTCTGTCTGTGCTGTCATTTCTAGCTTCCTTTCTGGTCATTCTATAGCTGTTGTTGTAGACATGGGCCATTCTTCTCAGGATTCTGTTCTACCACTAACTCACTTTCTTCTACCAGCGCATTACAGAGTGCATGGAAGCATACAAACCTTTCTCTTATTCTCTGTTTAATACAAAAAATTCTTGTTTAATCATGCTTGCTCTTATGCTGTCCACAACAAGTTAATAGAACAAGTTAATGGAACCAACCCAACCCTGAATCTTATCTTTTTTTTTCTTTTCTGCCCAGAGTTGCATTAAGTCTGTCCCTCATTCTCCTCAAAATAATTTAATTCATAATAAATGCTACGAGCCTTCTAACTCAAATTCTTCCCACTCCTTCAAGCACCTTACCAAAACCTAACAACTTTATTTCACCTTCCTTCCTTCCTGTTTTCCACTCTGATGACTCTGTAGCTGTTTCCTCTTCCAATAAAGCAGAACTCTTCACTCCCACTTTCTCCTCCACTTCCACCTTAGACAATTGCGGTGCTGTTTTTCCATCACTTACCCCTTTTGCTTTTAATGCATCAAAATCACACTTCTTACATCTTTCGGCTCATCAAAATCTTCCACAGGAGTATCCTCTAATTTCAGCAATATCCAACTCAATCTTGCATCATCTTTGAACATACATGGGATTTCATTCCCTCCGGATTAAAAATATTAAAATAAATAAATAAAAATCTGCTTGCAAGAAAATAGGTGTACTAAGCCGATTTCATGCCACCTTTACCCCTGCACTGTTATTGACTTCAGAAAGGGGTTTCATTCACCCTCTGTAGAGTACAACTCATGTGAGGGGAGGCTCCCGACATACAGCTCTTCTCAACAAGGTGGAGTCAAACTCTTTTTGACTCATTAGCTCTCATCTTACTGGCTCTCTTCACCCTCTGACTCCGCTAAACTGTTGCATCTCTATCTCTTTTTTATCGATACTTCAATGGCCACTACTCATCTGAACTGCCTGCATGCATCTCTCCACCGCTACGACGGGCGCGTAGCACCCGTCTTGTAGCAAACTTCTACCCTCCTCGCACCCTCACCGCCTTCTGCTACATATACAGGAATTATGGTGTATATTCAGCAATCGTATTCTGAGGAAGCCGTGAGGAGAAACGTCAACACACAGTAAGTCCCACATCGGTGTTTGTTTCTCCAGTTTATCCTTGAATAGCGAGCCAAACTCTCACACCTATTCTGTCCAACTCTCTAAAGCAAGAGTTAACCGTACCCCAGTCCTTCATGTATGTAAAACGTCAAATCTGGAACTGTCTTCCTCTTTCTGTATTTTCTGCTGTCTTTGGCCCCCAGTTTTTTAAATGGAATGTGTCCAGGCATTTCAAAATGAACGGATCTTGAATTTGGCTCTCTTATTTTTTATCACGGAGGGAACAATCTTTCGGGCTTCTGGCCTTTGGTTCCTTCTTCCTTGCAATAAAAAAAAATATATATATATATTCCACACAGTCGAATATGCCAGCTGTACAAAATTAACATGTGGGTAAGGTTAAAGAGAGAAAGCAGTCGATACAACCCACCTAACCACTATAAAGCTAATTTTGCAAGAAGAGTAATGTAATCTTTCTCAGACAGAACACGAGGAAATGAACTCAAGGGTACTAAGATAATGATGAAGAACTAAGTTGCGTCTTGCTGAGAGTAAGGGAATGGTTACGTGGAGGACTGTGGTGAAGTGAAATATGAAGGAACCGAATTTCCCTCATTACAGACAGCAAGAATCTTCTACCCCAGTCAGAAATAAAATGCAAATGAAAGGTCAGGTATGCCTTACGCTTATGGTGTCTCATGTACTGTATATAACTGATCAGTTCTGGACTTCCTTTTACAGTCAGTTTTTCCCACTGTTTACACTTGCATCTTTCAGACTTTTAAACTTAATGCATCCAGTAATCTTGACATGAACAGACCTTTTCCAGTTGGGACAGGTTTTACAGTCCCTTGGCTTTTCGTTCTTTCTTTAACATCTAAAAAATAACAGTGGCTAGAAACACAAGTCTTCAGCCTTGCCTGTCCACTGAATTTATTAATTCTTACTCCCACCAGACACTTTTATTCA
>JAGKTI010027669.1:0-13190 GCA_018397915.1 Birgus latro | reverse complement strand
GAGGAGCAAATTGGACTATGGGCGTGTGGTATATTCTTCTGCTACTGGGGCCCGGCTGAGACCACTACATTCAGTTCATCATGCTGGGATTCGTCTGTCAATTGGGGCTTTCCGGTCTTCCCCTATAGAGAGTCTGTTGGTTGATGCAAATGAACCACCACTGGATCGCCGCCGACAGTCCCTGGTGGTGCAGTGTTGGCACCGCCTTCACCGTCTTCCGAGCTCATTGAGTTGTCAGGCTGCCTCTGAGGTCGCTCTTTTCCCCTTTTATAACACCCATCCTCGCTATCCACACCCGTTTGGGTACAGAGCGAGGGTTGCCATGGGGGAGTTAGGTGTCCAGTCCTCCCCTGTTTGCCCTATGCGTATCCCCCGAGTGGCTCCCTGGCTTCTCCCAGAAGTGCAACCATGTGATTACTTCCTCGAGAGGAAGGCATCTATTTCCTCACAGGCAGCTTTGTCTTATTTTTTGGAACATGCCTCTATTCACAGTGACTCAGTCCCTGTGTATACGGATGGCTCTAAATCCCGAGCTGGGACAGGCTTTGGTGTAATTTTTCGTGATTTCAGCCGTGGTGGGAGTCTCCCTCCTTCTACATCTGTTTTTACAGCTGAACTTACTGCCATATTAGTTGTGGTTGAAATGATTTTTAGCTTTCCTCCAGCTTCTTTTACCATTTATAGTGACTCAGCCAGTGCCTTACGAGCCTTGTCTCATGGCTTCCCGTCACATCCCCTAGTTTTAGCTGTCTTGGAATGGCTCTTCTTATTATTCAGGCGAGGATACTCTGTACAACTGTGTTGGGTCCCTGCACATGTAGGGGTCGTGGGCAATGAGCGAGCTGACTCTCTGGCTAGAGCTGCTGCCTCTCATCCTTCCTCTCCAAGTTGCCGTGTCCCATCCGAGGATTTGTGTGCGGCCACTGTGGGGGCTGTCCGTTCCTGCTGGCAGAGGAGGTGGGATGCAGCAGGGGCAAACAAACTCCGCAGCATTCGTAGGAACCTGGGTGATGGGGGATATGTGGAACTGTCCCGACAGTGGGAAACAGCTTTGACTTGCCTTCGGATTGGCCACACTAGGCTGACTCATGGTTTTTTGATGGAGAGGGCGCCCCCTCCCTATTGTGATGACTGTCTGGTTCCTTTGACTGTGCGGCATCTCCTTGTCGAGTGCCCCAGTCTTGGGGACCTTCGTCGGCGGTACCTTTCTAGATGCCGAGGCATCAACGGTTCGTACCTTCTCTCCTCAGTGCTTGGGGAAGAGGCCTGTGTTATGGAGGAAAGTACTTTCTCCTTTGTGTTGCATTCTGGCCTTCTCCACAAGCTATAGAGCTCTACCATATTTTAGCTTGTGTTTTAATGATAATGTACTAGGTTTAACCCTTATCTTTCCATTATATTTTTAGTTTTTTAGTTTTGGTCGCTTTTATACTGTTGGTTTGTTTTAAGCATCGTTTTTCTTTGTATTTTATTATGTCTCTTATATATAGCCGGTTTGTTTTAAGCATCGATTTTCTCTTTGCTTTTTATTCTTATTATTATATATATTGATTTTCTTTTATTGTTTGTATTCGGCGGCATATGACCTCTGCTGTTGCGCCGCCATGTCGCATCTTAATTCATTCATTCATTCTGTACAACTTTGTTGGGTCCCTCCACATGTAGGGGTCGTGGGCAATGAGCGAGCTGACTCTCTGGCTAGAGCTGCTGCCTCTCGTCCTTCCTCTCCAAGTTGCCGTGTCCCATCCGAGGATTTGTGTGCGGCCACTGTGGGGGCTGTCCGTTCCTGCTGGCAGAGGAGGTGGGATGCAGCAGGGGTGAACAAACTCCACAGCATTCGTCAGAACCTGGGTGATGAGGGATATGTGGGACTGTCCCGACAGTGGGAAACAGCTTTGGCTCGCCTTCGGATTGGCCACACTAGGCTGACTCATGGTTTTTTGATGGAGAGGGCGCCCCCTCCCTATTGTGATGACTGTCTGGTTCCTTTGACTGTGCGGCATCTCCTTGTCGAGTGCCCCAGTCTTGGGGACCTTCGTCGGCGGTACCTTTCTAGATGCCGAGNCAACGGTTCGTACCTTCTCTCCTCAGTGCTTGGGGAAGAGGCTTGTGTTATGGGGGGAAGTACTTTCTCCTTTGTGTTGCGTTCTGGCCTTCTCCGCAAGCTATAGAGCTTTACCATATTTTAGCTTGTGTTTTAATGATAATGTACTAGTTTTGACCCTTATCTTTCAATTATATTTTTAGTTTTTAGTTTTGGTCGCTTTTTTACTGTTGGTTTGTTTTAAGCATCGTTTTTCTTTGTATTTTATTATGTCTCATATATATAGCCGGTTTATTTTAAGCATTGATTTTCTCTCTGCTTTTTGCTGTTATTATATACAGTAATCCCTCTAATATCCGGACGTCCAGTAACCGGACATACTCACTGACTGGACATTCTGGGCTGCCCAACCCCCAAAATGAAAAAAAAATCCGAAAAAAATCGATTAATTTTCGATTTTTTGGGACCGCATCAGTTTGAATTTCCCGCACGTGCCGATCCCCTCTGTTTACACTCGTGATGCCACTATTGGTCGCCATTGCCCACTCCCCTCCTCCCTCGTGAACAGCTCCGAAAATGGCAGCCGAAGTGATTGCTTTTGTGGTGATGCCTACCTCCTACAGTGCTTGATACTGCTCTTCACCTTCTTCATCATGTGTGTGATGATGGGCCCGCCTCCTGAGAAGAAGAAAAGAGTGGTTCTGACTCTGGAGAAGAAGAGGCAGATATTGGACAAGGTGGACGCCGGCTGGTCAACAGGGCGCATCTTACGTGAGTTTAACCTCCCTCGCTCCACCTTGTTTGATATCAAGAAGTCCCGAGACAAACTACAGCAGTACACGGCTGATTTCGCATCGAAGACCAGACGAAACGTGCAGAGGAAGGTGATGTTTACTCCTGAGTATGCAGCCATCGACCGCTTCACGTTGATTTCGTATCGACAACAACGTGCTGCTGGTGTGTTGGTACGTGGAACGGAGCTGAAAGCTGCTGCTGAGAAGTTCACAAGGCTCCATGGATCGTCACTAGACCACACGGGAATTTACTGTTGTGTACAGTGCAGTGAAGTGATGTTATTCCAGTTATAAAAAAAAAAACCTTGGTGAAAGTGTTGGTGAGAAGTGCTGGTGATTCCCAAGTGGAAAGGTGTGTCAGGTGCAACGTCTTTCTGTCAGAGTCTGAGATGATAGAGTGGGTTATTACATCAGGACGGCCGCTTTTTATTCGTAAGTACCCTAACTTCATGCCTAACGTGTTTTCATCATTCTGTACATGTGTTAAAAAATTACCGAAAATGTTTAATCATAATTTCCTGCTTGCTATTTAATTTTTCCATGTATGGTTCTTAAGCAAAACAGCTAGAAAAAAGGTTGAAGCAGTGAATTTCATGTCCGGTCCTAACCTAACCTATTGTTACCATAAAAATTTTCATGCCTAACGTGTTTTCATCATGCTGTACATGTGTTAAAAAATTACTGAAATTGTTAATCATAATTTCCTGCTTGCTATTTAATTTTTCCATGCATGGTTATTAAGTAAAACAGCTAGAAAAAAGGTTGAAGCAGTTAATTTCATGTCCGGTCCTAACCTAACCTAACCTATGGTTACCATAAAGATTTTCATGCCTAACCTGTTTTCATGGTGCTGTTAATGTGTTAAGAAGTTACCCTAAATGTTAATCATAATTTCCTGCTTGCAATTTAATTTATCCATGCATGGTTCTTAAGTAAAACAGCTAGAAAAAAGGTCGAAGCAGTTAATTTCATGTCCAGTCCTAACCTAACCTATGGTTACCATAAAGATTTTCATGCCTAACCTGTTTTCATGATGCTGTTAATGTGTTAAGAAGTTACCCTAAATGTTAATCATAATTTCCTGCCTGCAATTTAATTTATCCATGCATGGTTCTTAAGTAAAACAGCTAGAAAAAAAGGTTGAAGCAGTTAATTTCATGTCCGGTCCTAGCCTAACCTAACCTATGGTTACCATAAAGATTTTCATGCCTAACCTGTTTTCATGGTGCTGTTAATGTGTTAAGAAGTTACCCTAAATGTTAATCATAATTTCCTGCTTGCAATTTAATTTATCCATGCATGGTTCTTAAGTAAAACAGCTAGAAAAAAGGTTGAAGCAGTTAATTTCATGTCCGGTCCTAACCTAGCCTAACCTATGGTTACCATAAAGATTTTCATGCCTAACCTGTTTTCATCATGCTGTACATGTGTTAAAAAATTACCCTAAATGTTAATCATAATTTCCTGCTTGCTATTTAATTTTTCCATGCATGGTTCTTAAGTAAAACAGCTAGAAAATAGGTTGAAGCAGTGAATTTCATGTCCGGTCCTAACCTAACCTAACCTAACATTGTGTTAATCATAATTTCCTTCTTTTAATTTAATTCTTTCATGCATGGCTATTAAGTGTTCCAGCTATGAAAAAGGTTGAAGCAGTGAATTTGATGTCCGGTCATAACCTAACCTAACCTAACCAAACCTAACCTAACTTAACCTAACCTAACCATTTTTTTGGTAGCAATTAACATCATTTACTGTATTTGATGCTTTGTATCCAATAATTTAGTGCATAAAATGTGAGAAAAGATGATTTCCATGTCCGATACTTACTTATACTATGCTGGCAAGTTCTGAGCTCCTATGACTCACTCACCCCTAAATCATCATTTTTTGGTTAAAATTCAATAAATTCATGCTATGTATGCATTATTTATGTGAAAAGGGACCTAAATAAGTGCTAACCATGTCCACTAGGGAGGTAGGAAGATAGTTTTCTGATTTAGGTTAGGTTAGGTTAGGGTCATGAAAAACCAGTGCTGGAGCTTCAGGACCAATATCCGGACAAAACCAATATCCGGACATGCCTTTGGCTCTATTACGTCGGATATTGGAGGGATTACTGTATATTGATTTTCTTTTATTGTTTGTGTTCAGCGGCATATGACCTTTGCTGTTGCGCTGCCATGTCGCATCTTCATTCATTCATTCATTCATTCCCTCCTTGTGAATGACAGCAAAGCACAAGCCAAGATGATGTTATCTAGACTGACAAAACATTTGACTGAGTCAACACTTCCTGAAACACAATGTGGATTTCAGGAGGGATGAAATACCTGTGATTTGATCTTTGTTGCCCAACAGATTCAAGAGAAATGCCACGAGCAGAACTGCAACTCCTATACTGCATTCATTGATCTTGCAAAAGCATTTGACGGTCAGCTGATAACTTTGATGAAATGGTCTTTCAAAATTTGGAGTTTCAAACAAAATTTGTACCAACCTAAAGAGCCTGTATGACAGCATGAATGCTCGTGTGTCCATAGGTGGGAGCAAATCTGACTCCATCATTGTGGATGTGGGCATAAAGCACTGAGCTCTATTACATGGAGGGGCTTTCTCATGGGTAGCGTCGCGTAGTTTGTGTGCCCACCGGCAGGGGCCCAGGGCAGCTCTGATGATGATCATGCACCACACCTGATGCCCGTGCCTTTTGAAATCAGTTGATGAGTCTGGAAAATATAGTGCCATGGTCCACTGCACTGCTAAAATATAGTGCCATGGACCACTGTACCACTGTGCAGCTTACAGAAGCAACAGTGAAACAGAGACAGCAAGCTAAGAACAGTGTTTGAAGTGCATTACCATGGTGGAGGTGATGAGTGTGGTGTTTCAATATAGCAGCCAAAGTCACACACTCACTGCAGCGATAGTCCCTCCATACTATAGAGCTCAGTGGCATAAAGCAAGGGTGTGTCCTGGTTCCTTTCATTTTTGGCATCAATCACACTACAGTCACCTTTTTAAGTCACCGACAAATGAACCCTGATGATGGAATAAAAATCCAGTTCCATCTAGATGGTAACTTATTTAATCTCAGATGTCTTCAAGCACAGGCAAAGACTGAAACGGTTCATTTCCTAGAGCTACAGTTTGCTGATAGACTGTCCTGTCGTTACACATATCAAAAACCCTACAACAGTCTCTCACCATTATTTCCAATATATCCCATGCAATATGGCCTAATAAATGTAAATAAAACAGAAATATCTCAGAGAAGCAATGCAGCAGAGCCTCTTGCATTTCAGATAAATGTCAAAAATTTACAACAGGTGGCGAATTTTACCTACTTTGTAAGTGTGCTCACAGATAAACATAATATTGATGCAGAAGTCCTTGCATGAATCAGCCATATTTCAGCATCTTTTGGGTGTCGTAGATCCAGAGTCTTTGAACCAACCTGAGAATGGAGATGGAGGTATCAGTAGATACAGCTGTATGCCTCTCCACCTTCTTATATGGTTCTGAATCCTGGGACTACTTACCAGCATCACATCAAACAGCTTGAGTCTTTTCACATCTGATGCCTACAGTGCATCCTAGGACTCACATGGGAGGATAAAGTCCTTCACTTACAAATTCCCCTGTGGGCAAAGTGGCTCAGTCGGTACAGAGGCGGCCTGCATTCCTACCAGACCCAGGTTCAAATCCTGGCTGGGACAGGGAACAGTTTAAGGATTTGAATTTCATAAAAATTCAAATATATCACTCCACTTCATCTCTCCACCTCATCATCCTTCTTCTCCCTCCTCACTCCCCTCCACCTCACTCATGTACATACTAAAAACAGTATATCACAAATATATTGTGTCTCTGTGGGTATAGCAGGAGTCCAAAATCTATCTTTCTATTGCCAGACGCCTTAATCCTGTAAGGGGTGGCCGCAAACAAATCGCCTCCATGTCACTCTGTCCCCCACCATTTCATTGCCCTGCTCCCAGCTCACACCCCCCTCCTTCGTATGCCTCTCCACTCCATCCCTCCATCTCATCCTTAGCCTCCCCCTCCCCCCCTCCACCTCACTCACATACACTCTCCTTGTCAGTCTCTCACTCTCCATCCTCTCTACATGGCCAAACCATCTTAATGTGTTCTTCCTAACGCTTCCTATCACATCCACATCCACACCACAACGCTCCTTCACTTCCTTACTTGTCTGTCTGTCTGTCCATGTGGCTCCACATGCACCTCTCAAATAACTCATTTGCACTTCTATCACTCTTGACTTCTGTCCCTCCAACATGGTCCAAGCTTCACTTCCATATGTTAGAGTTGGTATCACAATACTGTCATGTAGCAGCTTTTTCACTTAAATGTTCACTTCTCTGTTTCTTATCACTGCTTTCAACGAACCAGCAACCTTTCTTCCCTGCTGCACTCTTTCAACCACTTCACCCTCTAAACTTCCATCCTTACTCATCACACTACCCAAGTACTTAAATGAACTTACATTCTCCATATCCTCCCCTTTCAGTCTCACTGTACATTCACTTACTTCGCTTCTCTCGAAGACCATCGCTTTGCTCTTCCCTACATTCACCTTTAGATTCCGTTTCTTACACACTCTCCCAAATTCATCTACCAAGCCTTGCAGCTCCCCTTTGTCTTCACTTAACAACACAGTATCATCTGCAATCTACAGTACAGGGAGTTTCCAAAACACTGCCCTCTCACACTAGGGCTGCTTCAACATCCACTGCCCTACCTTGTATCTCTTTTATAACCCCATCCATATACAGATTGAACAGCCACAGACATGACACATCCTTGTTTCAATCCAACCGTCAAATGGAAAAATTCATTCGGTTCACCATGAATTATGTGTGAATGAGTGTTCCTCTGTACTGTTCTGTCAAATATCTGGAAGTGTCATTGAAAAGTTCATAGAGTCCCACTTCTAGAAATTTTGTAAACTGTCATCATACTGTTTATCTGACTAATTTTGAACAAAGAGGAGCATAACCTTTTCTTTTTCCCAAACTATTTGTACGGGATGCCAAAAAGTGGCTCGAGCACCATGAACTTTTTTGTGCCTGTGTTGACCAGTAAACTAGAAATGAAGCAAGTGACATATGGCATATGCTATTAGAAAACAGTTTTAGATCAAGGTAGTCCAGAAAAAATATTGAGCATAATGACAAAGTAATCCCTCAAAGTTCTGAATTTAGAAATACTTTAATAAAAGTTAAAACTTTTGGCATGCACCTTAGGTTTAACAAATGAGAACCAGTAGAGTAACCACAAAATTATGTAACAGGAGCTTCAGAATAGAAGGAACATCATGTACCTACAAGAGGCCACCCCACACCCCCTTTTTGAAGCATTACAGTACTGTACCTGAGACAGGGTCTACAAGCACTGTGAAATGAACAGATTAGATGTGTAGAAGTTAAAATACTGTAATGACTAGCACAGGAGACAGAAATTCTTCAATCAATGCTACGCCAACTTTTAACAATGATATTAGTTCGGGTCATGAGATATTAGTACACTAATACAAATTAAAAGCAGCTTAGTGGCAGAAGGAGAGGATACATGGATAATTTTTCCTTAGCATGACAAAAAGTAAGATACATTAAACTCTCAATTCTGGTGCTGCCTTCTGAAGGCATCTTATAGCCACAAACACTGATCTGAGAAAATGTTTATCAAATTTCTACCTCGGTGTGGTGCTTCCATTTGATATTCAAATACTGTACTTCTCACTATTGCCGTTCCTATTTCCCAGCTTCTTCCCCAACCATTCCTAGCTGATCATTGTTTGTGGCGATAAGACACCCTCGGAAGGATTAAAGAATCCCCGAGCTAGACCTTACAATGAGATCATATAGCCCCGCTAGGTAACAGGAGAGTGCTACCCCTCCCAGCACGGCGGTCCCGGGCGCAGCTCGAACTCGCGACCCCCTGGTCCCGAGCTTGATGCTCTACCTCTGAGCCACCGTGCCCCCATGCCTTCGGAAGGTGGCGCTTGAATTATCCAGTGTAATTACAGCCATGCCATATGCCGAGTTATGCAAAACGCAGGATATTGCATAGTACCCCCATAGGCTAAATATTCGGCGTCGAGTCAGATATTGCATAGTACCCCCCTTCAGTTAAATATCACTGGTCAACAGTCAAAATGGTTCTGACTCATTCTCACTTGTTTCTAACTAATTTGTTACCCCCAATTTCTAAACTGACATTAAAATTTGGCTATCACGTAACCTTGACGAACTACATCATAAGTGTGGGAAAATTCCATGAAACCTGCAAATTCGCCAAATAAGTGTCAATAACTCTGTATATTGTTACAAAAATAAAATAATTAGTTTATAATTTGTATCATATATTAAGCATAAACTGATATATATATATATTCAAAACATTATTACATGACCTTTGCACATTAGAAGTGCTGCTGCATTTCGCATTTGTAGGAGCAATTACTGTCAAGCTGTAAAGTCCAGCAATAATCGCTCATCATGTTTGGATTGAATCGGGCTTGATGTCGGCTCTCCATTATGACAATTTCAGGTGAAACCTTTTGCCACGTTCATCACTGACATTGCCAAGAATAAATAGAAACACGTCCAAATGAGAATGGAAGAAATTTATTTTGAGCGACATTCGAGCACCATATGCATAGTACTGTAACCCTTCAGTATCTTGTCCACAAGCTCCTCATAATTTGATGCTCGAAAATTACCTAGGTAATTCACGGTAAGAACCATGAAGCTCTCCCAAGAAGCCCTTTCCAGTTCAGACAGGCTCTTTGAAAAATCCTGATAGTTGAGTATAAGATGAATTTGAGGGACTGTTGAAAAAAATGCCTTTACTTTGGCCTCAGATGCAATGCCTTGGAACTTCATTAGCAAGCAGTGGAAGCCAGCACCATCTTGATCCATGGCCTTCACAAAGTTCTTCATCAAAGTTTCAAATGAAGTAGAGGCAAGAATTCCATCTCAGGTTCAGCAAGAGGTTTGTTAAAAGTGTTAAACCTTCCCGTCATATCTTTCGGTCACAGAGTATTCCTTTTGTGTGTATTGCTTAGTGTCTGCTCTGTGCTTTGTGTAACCTTGCTAAAGTCCTTGAAGCAAGCAGATCATTTTCAGGTCCCGACAGATGCTCCAGTGATGTGTTTTGTAGCCAGTAGTGGTCAACAGAGTACTCATAGTTTCATAACTTTCATTCATTCTATGGGCATGCACAATTGGAACGGAAGTTCATTTCCATTATGGAGGACTGCCTTCAATGCATTCTTCCTAGAAGCTATGAACAACCACCATTTTCCTTTTTGGTAAGGACGAGACTTACAAAGACGATACAACATCATAACAGTAACGAGACATGTCATCCATCTTGAAGTACATTGAGAGCTTTTCATGTTTATGATGGAAGGTGGTGGTACAAACTCCACCTTGTTGCATGTTCCATTGTTTGAGTCGAGATACAAGGAAATCATTTTTCTCCTTGGGGGAATTAAGGTCTCTTATAAGGTCATGCAGCTGCACTTGACTGATGAGGTGTGGCTCCTTGCTCTCTCAATCTTCTTGAAAGTCAGCATCCATACAACACTCCTCCTCACCAGATTCTGATTCACTTGCGATACTAAATGAAGGATCTGGAACTGGAAGCTCATGGCCATAGGGTACTTGCCTTAGAGAAGGTACGTAAGGATACCGGTCTTAGACAGAGTTTTCACTGAATTCCTTTTGGTGTGAGTGAGGCAAAAGCAACAGTCAGGACAGTGATCATTTGGTTCGCGGCAAACCATTGGTACAGCAAAAGGCATACCTGATGGCAGTTTCATGTGGTTTACACTGAGCTTGCATGCAGTATGGGGTGCCCACTTCTTGTCTTGATTACCATCAGGACATTGGAAGTAATGTTTGTAAGCACTTATAACATTCCTTGTAAATGGTCTCTTCAGGCTTTCATGTGTAAAGAACCTGCAGATGTAGCAGAAAGAGTCTGATGCATTCATGCAGATGTGGTGCTTCATTGCTTGCCAACACAGATCAAGGCACTGTAACAGTAAAGAAAAGCTGAAACGGAATAATAATATACAGTACAGGGTTGTAAAAAAAAAAAAAAAAAAATGCTTGATGGGAAAATTTACCCGACTTTTGGCTCTGGTTGATTCACTTTTGAGTTGCTAATATCTTGTGATTCAGGTACTTAGCTGAAACTGATATAACTGCCACAATTTTTTTTTTTTTTTATGCAAGCAAGAAGGAACCAAAGGCCATGGGCCCACATACTGTTCCTTCCAAGAAAAAGCAAAAACAATACAAAAGACAGCCAAATTCAAGATCCATTCATTTCGAGATGCCTAGACACACTGCGTTTGAAAGAATGGAGATCATAGGAAGTGGAGAATACAGACAGTTCCAGTGTTGACCAGTTGCATAAATGAAGGACTGGGAGTAACGGTTAACTCTTGCATTAGAGAGTTGGACAGAAAAGGGATGAGAGTTTGTTGCTAGACGGGTACTATGTGCCCGTCGTAGAGTTCAGAGGAACAGTGACCGTTGAAGTAGCGATAGAAGACCGATAAAGATGCAACAGTGCGGTGAAGAGACAAGTGTTGAAGGGAATCAGTAAGAGGAGGAGAGTTAATGAAACGAAATGCCTTTGACTCCACCCCATCAATCAGTATCAATATCAAGATAAATCTACAATAAAACTCAGTAACCCAAGAGTCCTGTAACTCACCTTCGTTGCTAATACGTCTCACGACTTTATTCTGGTTGTATTAAATAACTCATCATGTGAGAGAATGGGAATATGGGTGGGGTATTTGCGCAGGAGTGGGTGAGAATGAGAGGGCGAAAGAGGGAGTGTGTATTGTTGTGAGCAACAGGTGGAAGGAGAAGGTAAGAGAGTATGGATCAGTCGAGTTAAGGATTGTGTGGGTAAGAGTGAAAGTTGGACTACAAATGTGGGGAATTGTGTGCGTGTATGCGCCAACGCAAGATCGTGTAAGTAGAGTGAGAGAAGAGTTTTGGACAAATGTGGAAGGCTGCTTGGAAAAGTTTGAAAGGAATGACAGAGTGTTTCTGATTGGAGATATGAATGGAAAAGTGGGGAATGAGAAGGTGGATGGGGTGGTTGGTGAGTGGGGTGTGCCTGCAGAGATGGATGAGAATGGCAGTTCTTTAGTGGACATTTGTGCTGGGAGGGGGTTGGTGGTAGTTAATACCCTCTTCAGGCACAAAATGATCCATAGGTATACATGGCGAGTGGTGAGAAGAGAGGACCGGGGAATGAATGAACGGAAGGCAATGATTGACTATGTGCGTGTGGATGAAAGGATGAGAAGATGTATAATGGATGCAAGAGTATATAGAGGTTGGGGGAGTGGACTTTCTAACCACCACTTGGTGGTGGCCAGAATCAGAGTCCAAACAAGATGGAGGAAGAGAAGAAGGGAAAGACAGGAGGAAGTATGTGTTACAAGGAGGGTAGAAAAGTTACAAGAGGATGGAATAAAGGCTGAATATAGAAGGGAAGTGGAGGAGCGATTGGGCAAATATAGATTGGAGCAGATGGGGGACGTGGAGGGTGTGTGCAAGGTTTTCACAGAAGAAATCTGTGCAGCATGTGAGGTGGTGTGTGGGGTGAAGAGAAGACAAAAGGGGGTTCAGGGAACAGCATGGTGGACTGAAGAGGTGAGAGAGGCTGTGGCACAAAAGAAGAAAGCATATAATGAGTGGATGAGGAACAGGGGCGACGAAGAAGCTGAGAGACAGACGATAGAGTTATATGTAGTGAGGAGGAGAGAGGTGAAAAGATTAGTAAGAGAGAGTAAGAAGAGAGTGGATGAGGAGTTTGGAAGAAATTTGAGTGCAAAGTGGAGGGAATGTAAGAAAATGTTCTGGAAGGAGGTAAAGAGAGCTAGACAGGGTGCCAACGAAGTCAGTGGGGGTGTGAAAGATGAAAATGGTAGATTACTAGTGGAGAAGGGAGAAAAGTAAACAGATGGAGAGAACACTTTAATGAACTGTTGAACATAGAGAATGAAAGTAATGCAAGTATAAATGGCTGGGGAATGGCAGGGAGGAGGAGGGTTGTGAGAAGAGAGGAAGAAATCACCAGGATGGAAGTGGTGGAAGCAATGAAGAAAGTTAAAATGGGGAAAGCCCCAGGAATTGATGGAGTGTGTGGTGAAATGCTGAAGCATGGGGGAGAGATAGTAATAGAATGGATGTGGAAGGTGTGCAGATTGGCTTGGGAGGAGGGTAGAGTCCTGGAGGATTGGAAGTCAGGTATAATTATTCCTCTGTACAAAGGAAAAGGGGGAAAAGCAGTGT
>JAGKTI010027668.1:0-13191 GCA_018397915.1 Birgus latro | reverse complement strand
GCGGTCGTTAAACTGCTGACAGCGTACGTGGAGGCGGTAGAGGGAGTCCGTCACGTCAGAGAAGTTGGCCTGATGGTATCGATCTTGCTGTTCAAAGATCTGATCCACTGAGAGAGACGAGATGGACGCGAGTTTCCTCTCTCAGTGGAGGGAGTCGGGCCAAGACTTCCTGACGGCGGTCAGCAGTGGTGGAGGCAGGCGGTGGAGGTGGAGGAGCGGTGGTGGTGGAGGCAGGCGGTGGAGATGGTGGAGGAGACGTGGGATGGTCTGTCTCCATCTCAACCGGTGGTGGAGGCCCGCCTTTCTTCCCCTTCCTCTTTTTCTTCTTCCTCCTCGGCTCGCCATCAACAGCAGGTGGAGGAGTCGAGGGCGGGAGGTCCACTTCTTCCCTGTCAGTGGAGGGGACGGGAGAAGGAGCCCTTTCCTCGGCTGCTGACGGCGAGCAGAGGAGCAGTAGGAGCTGGCTGGGCTGTCTCGGTAGGCGGTGCAGCAACGGTAGTGGCGGTGGCAGCAGATGCTCGATTGAGAGGAGCATCGAGCTGCAGCCTGATCCGCGGTGTTGGGCGGGGTCTAGGAGGCTGCAGCTTGGGGGCGCGACGCTCCTGGCGAGGGGCAGTATGGGTATCGCGGGCAAAGCACTGCGGGATTACAATGCGCGGAAGCCCGTTCTTCTCAAAAATCTGTGGGAGAAGAACAAGCATCGCTGCCTTATCACCACCGCAAAATGCTCGAGCCGTCGCGACACACATAGTGACTATCGCGTCAATCTCCCCAGAGCATCGAGGGTCCCTGGGCTGACGATCCCAGGCCGAGGGGCGCCGCCGTACAGGAGCAGAGCCCTGCACAGCTGCACCTCGAGGCACGGTAACGTTAATTGCCTCAGGACCCTTCGGTGTTTGTAGGAGATTGAACACAACAGCCTCTCCCTCACGCAACGGGCGTTTCCGGCCCCGTGAATTGGTTACTTCGAGCTTCAGACGGTGCACAAATACATCGGCGCCAGTGTCCCGGCGCCGAATGAATCCGTACCCCATCCTCACGTTGTACCATTTCACGGTGCCGGAGGTGGTGTGGGCCCGTGGTGGCTGGAGACCTGCTGAAGTATTAGCCCCCCTCAACGGGTCGAAGGCTGTAGCAGGTGGAGAGGACGTCGCGGGAGGAGATGTTGCTTCCATCGCTGCTGCACTGAGAATCTTTCTCCCCTATTCTTTACCATTTTAACCGTCTCCTCTGACCTGCTCAAGTGAAGATGTGCTTTCGGAGCTACTCCTAAACCCTACTTAAGATGGCGCCTGCCCAAGTCCCCTGCTGCTTGTGTTCTAAGGAGTTTATAAGTGTTTTCATGGAAGACGGTGAGTATACGTGCGGTATGGTTTGTGACTGTGCGAGTAAGCTTAGTTTACAAATGAGGACACATATTGAAGCAACTGATGTGCTAAGTGACAGGTTGAAAGGTTGGGAGAATGAGTCTGGAATAGTGCATGCAAAGGTAGTGCATGTAGGGGAAGTAGAAGCAGAGTGTTAGGCAAGGTAAATAACGTAGAAACTAGACTAGTTACACCTGAGCACAGGCTAGATGACAGTGATAGTTTCCAGCTAGTCATCTGAGGGTGCAAGGCTAAGTTAAGTAACACTGATAGGTCTGCGGCTATTAGGAATAAGTTTAAGGTTCTAGAATATGAAGTGCAGGATGAGCCTAGCCTCTTATTTGTCGGGGATTCGTTAATCAGGCATGAGAAGAAGGAATTTTGTGCTCAGGGTCCTAGGAGAAAGCGTTTTTGCGTTCCTGGGTGTAGGGTACAGGACGTGACAGAGTTGATGGCTTTGTCAGCAACACCTCATAGGACTCAGACTGTTACTGTGGTAGGGATTAATAATGTAGCTGGATAATGAAACTGTGGTCTAACAGTAAATTTAATCACCTTACTTGTGGTAGCAGAGTCAGTTGACTGCTTGTTTGAATCTCCAGCACCCGTCCTCCGTACAGGCCACCCCGTCCTCTCCTTATGTTGACCTTCCAGACGTTTCCGTGACCAACTATTACCGACCTTACAGCCCCATTGCGACTAAGGTTAGTCACCATCCCAAGAGGAGCTCCCCAAAACAACCAACCTCCTTGCCACCTCAGGAATCAGAAACGTCTCACCAAGCAAGCCACCACTTCGAAACTGCCCCCTCGCCAGCACCCTCGTCTGTCTTTGTTTTTCCCCCGTGGTGCCAGCTCTCATCACGCAGTGGTGCCAAATTCTTTCATCTACACCAGTCACACCACACTCTTATTATAATTATTGTTGTTGTTGTTGTTTTCATGATACAATAATAACCATAATGTTAATAATAATGATAACAATAATTGTTCTCACTCGCTTCGCTCGAACACCAAATGTAGTCACAGTTTGGACCCCCGACATATGTACCCAAGCGAAAGATTTATCGCATCAGCAAGAAATGGGGGCAGGGGTCGGGAGGAGACCTCTGTAGTTCAGTAGTGAACTTTTTTGGATATCTCAGCCAATTTTGAAGTTACAAGAAAGATAGACACCAATTTGGAAATCGGATAAAAATCTTCAATATTCTTCATTTCATAGACAACCCGTAATTCGCAATAGGTTTTCCGTAAATCGAGGAAACGATTTTTTGTAAGGCACACTAGTGTACCAGCTGGCTGCACATGAAATAACCGTCTAAGGTTACGTGAGTTCCGACGGTTACTGAGAGTAACCAGGTTTTGCCTTTTCAAAACAAATAATACCTTCTGTTTGGCTTTTTTTTTTTTTTTAAGTTTTTGACTGAATCCGAGTCAAACTAATACAATACCCTGATCGACGAAAGAAACTCTGAATTTCTGATTTCTGATTCGAACTGGAGCGCACCGAGAGTTTTGGTGAAAGTAATTTTTGTGAATGAGCAAAACGCAAAGTCATTATTAACCTGCTAGGTCCCAAGCCCTAGGTCTAAAATTAATACAAGAGGCGTATAGGTTTTAGGAAGTGTGAGGGAATATTTTTGGTGTAATCTAATAAGGTCTTTTTAGTATTTCCAGGCCAGGAAATCAGAGGAAGATGATGAACCACATGAGATAATAATCAGCACTGCCTGACTTTCTTGCTTACTCGCTCGAACACGTTCCATATTTTCAGTGTTGGACGCCTATTATATGTTAATAATTGTTTGAGCGAGTGAATCGAGCAAGAACACCAAATTTAGTTACAGTTTGGACCCCCGATATATGTACTGTTACTGGCGTAGATACCCCAGTTGTGAGATAGAAGTAGGAGAGGAAGATAATGAATGTACAGATAAAACGAGCCGCTGAGAAATAATTTAATCTTTACGTATCGTTTTCGTATCGTGTTCTGACCTGGTGGGTCAGACAAAGGGTCAAGTCCTACCCGGCTGTGTGTACTCAGCGGGTCAGAAGTTCACTGGAAATAGATTAGGAGATTATCACAAAGATCCTATTTCCCAGCTTAACTGCTCCTGTCCGTGAGAAAATAGGATAAGCCTAAGAGGGGCGGAGCGTATTTTCAGAGTAACTGCCAATCAAAATATGCCAAATCGTTCTCTGACTTTCTTGATGGCTCATAATTGGCTATTGGTGAGCTGAGTAAGGCCCTCTTGGGTCGTACGAGGTACTAGTACTGTTGAGTGGCTGGAGATTATTATTCCAAACAGCCCAATGGCTAAATAACCGAAAGATGCGGAGAAACGACCTCTTAAACGCTTTCGATGTAGCAAAGAGCATCACTTTTAAAGTCATTTTCAAAAGACACACTCATACGTCTTTGTTACGGTCACGTACACTGTTTATCACATTTTATCACATTTTCCCTCATAGTTTCTCATTGCTCAATACGTGACGTTAATTACAAAAGACACTGTTTCGCACCCTTATTTGTTTATTCACTACTCCAACTACACTTGTATAATTTATTCACTTCTCTCACCTACACTTGTGTGTGATTCATACTTGATTTTACCCTGCCTCCAAGCTACTCGTGTTCGGTATCTGTGAGTATTGTTTGTGAACCTACGCTCCACTGAGTTGTGATCTGGTAAGGTAAGAGTACCTAGTTTATATTTGTACTACGCAGAGCTATGTGTGCGTTTTCCCCTTTGTAAAACGAATCTGGTATCTTTTATCGGATGTGTGTGTAACAGTGTACAGTAAAGTTAAGTTAGTTTTCTTGTGAACTTTACCTTATCCCTTTTGGTGATTAATTTAAGGGTTAAGAGTGCACCTTAATATACACGTCCGTAACAGTACCCAAGCCAAAGATTTATCGCATCAGCAAGAAATGGGGGCAGGGGTCGGGAGGAAAACTCTGTAGTTGAGTAGAAAACTTTTTTGGACATCTCAGCCAATTTTGAAGTTACAAGAAAGATGGACACCAATATGGAAATAGGATAAAAGTCCTCAATTATTTTCATTTCATAGACAGTCAATAATTCCCAATAGTTTTTCCATAAATCGAGGAAACGATTTTTTAAAAGGCTGATTAGCATGACAGCCGACTGTGCAAGAAGTAACTGTCTAAGGTTGTGTGAGTAGCGCAGCAATATTTTCCGATGACTGCTGAGAGTAACCAGATTTTGCCTTTTCAAACAAATAATACCTTCTGTTTGGCCTTCTTTGGAAGTTTTGGACTGAATCCGAGCCAAACTAATGCAAGACCCTGATCGACGAAAGACACTGAATTTCTGATTTCTGATTCGAATCGGAGCGCACCGAGAGATTTGATGAAAGTAATTTTTGTGAGTGAGCAAAACGCAAAGTCAGCAATTGAATACTTTTATTACAGTGTACAGCTTAGCAAGTTGCTGTCTTTCTGAAGACAACTTCGGTAAAATGTCAGGTAAGCAGATTAAGGCCAGGAAATCAGAAGAAGATGATGAGCAACATGAGACAGTTTTCAGCACTGCCTGACTTGCTCGTTCGCTCGCTCGAACATGTTCCACACTCTCAGTGTGTACACCTGTTACATGATAATAATAATAATAATAACAATAACTTGAGGGGCACTCAGTGGAGCGCATCTCTCCGACAAAGGCAACGTAATTTCCAAACCACTCTTCATAATGGGTTAGAGTTTCTCATCATTGATTAGGGTCTCACAAAAAATGTTTTCCGGATCCAGAATCTGTAATGCGATCCTGATCGGTCCCATAAGTTAATCGATTGTTTCCTGGGACACGGGCTACCTAACCACCAAATTTGGTCCAAATATTTCATTTAGTTTTTGGGTAATCCTGAAAACAGACAAACAAATTACAAACAAACAGAGGTGTAAACACACTCCTTATGTTGAAGAGAGAATAATAGTATTAATAAGAAGAAGAAGAAGAAGAAGAGTAATAGTAATAATAACAACAACAACAACAACGATAATAATAACCGATAACTTTCACAGAACTTACCTGAAATGATCAGTACTGACTTAGATCCATCTGATAAACTTGAAGGGATCTCAAAACACCTAAAAGACCTGAAATTTCATATACTGGGACCATTGCAACGATATGGACGATCTGGGAGGGAGAGGGGACTTACCTGAGTGGCTCTCCTTATCATCAGTAGTTGAGATAGCCCACTGGAGGACGGCAGCGTCTTCCATCATTCCATCCCAACTCTGAAAATCACCTATTTTCGTCTCTCCATCATTCTGTTTAGCTGCCTCTTCCTATCGCTCCACCTCTGGCTTGCCACTCATTTACCCTGGCCGTTCATCTGTTATCTGTTCTGCAAAGAGCATGACAGGTTTTCTTGTCTGTTATAGTGGTGATCCTATCTTCTTTTATAGTCTGTTATTTTGTCCATGTTTCTGTGATGATAACCAAACATGTTTATTTGCAGTTTTTGGTTTCGTCTGCCATTGTTGATAATATATTCCTTAATTCCACATTTTTTTCAAGACTTAGATAACAAACAAAATTTGTCTCAACCCGGGGAACCCCAGTAGTGGCTCTTGTCCAAGGTGAAGAGGGAGAGAGAAAGAAAGAGTGAAAGAAACAGGAGTGGAAGCAATGGGAGCAAGAAGAAAGTGGAAAGAAAGAGGAGTAAAAGATTTCGGAGGGGAGTGAGAAGGGTGAGGAGACAAAACAGGTGGAGAGGAAGAAAGAGAAACGATAGGAAGAAAGTGGGAAGACTGGAAAAAATATGAAGAGATGAAGAAAAAGAAGTAGAAGGTACAGGAGAAGAGGAAGAAAGAGGAGTAAAGGAAGCAAGTGGGGGGAGGAAAAGAGGAGTAAAGGAAGCAGGGTGGGAGGGGAAGAAAGAAGACTGGACAAAATAGGACAGGAATAAATAAGGGGAGTGAAAGAAATGGGAGAGGTAATGGGAGGATACGAGGAAGTAGAAGGAGTGAAGGAAATGGAAGGAGAGGAAGAACACGAGAAAAGGAAGATAGAGGAGGAAAGAGAAGACAAAAGTGAGAGCTTAAACATCAGGCCATAAGAACAGAAAGTAACAGCAGGAAGTCTGATGCCACACACAGGACACCTGTCTTATCAAGAGAAGGGATGCAGGGGAGAGGGGAAGGAAGGAAGAGAACAGGAGACACGGGATGAAAGGAAGGTTGAAGATGAGACGAATTAATGGAACAGAGCGATCGGAAGGAAGGTTGACGAGAGGAAAGAAGAGGAAGAGAAGAAGGGAGAGGAAGTAATGGGAAAAGATGGTAAAGCGTGACACTGGGATGGCCTTGATATTGTCCTTTCCTAGCACAGACGTGGTGCCTCTGGAATGGCGAGTGAGGAGGAGAAGGAAGAGAAGAAGGACAAGGAAAACAACAACAACACGCAGAGAGAGAGAGAGAGAGAGAGAGAGAGAGAGAGAGAGAGAGAGAGAAGTACATAGGAAATACTGATAACAGGAGACCTGTTGTCCCATGTCGAGGTTCTCTGCTGGAAAATGGCTAATTCTACTAAAATCTAACCAACGTATAAGAGAAACTGATGGAAAAGAGGAAGGCTCTCCCCCGCCCACCACATCATCCGGTGTAACAGGCAGAAAAAAAAAAGATGGAAAAAATACAATGCTTACCAGAAACAACAAGCATGGAAATTTTTATACAAGAGGCAGAAGAAGAACAACTATGCGCTATGTAATATCTGCTCTACACAACAATGAAAGAAGGAGCATACACAATCGCCGAATGTTCTCATTATTAAGCAAACGTCTGTCATCATCGTACACTTCAGCCTGGAAATAACCAATAAAATCTTCCCACCCAGACATGAATTCTACTGTTAATGATTATACGGGAGTTTCTGTTGGATCATCGGCTACTAAAGGTCCAACCGCACTGTCCCCTGTGCTTACGGGCAGTGTGCCACCGAAAGTAAGTAGGCACTGTTTCGGCAAATCAGAGACCGGTACGTTAAGCAAACTGAAATCCATGAAGGTCTAGATGTATGGTGCAAGAAGCCTAGCAGAAGATTACAAATTTGATAACCTAATGACTGAATTAGAAGACTTTCGTTGGGTTATTGTAGGTTTGAGTGAGATCCACAGAAAAAAAGAAAAATTAATTCAGCGCGAAGACAGCAAACACTTATTTTGCTACAAAGGAAGGCAAAACAAAAGAGTTACTGGTGTAGGATTTCTAATTAACAGAAATCATGCAGACAACGTTGTTAATTTCAGCAGTGTATCTGACAGAGCAGAGACTGTGCAAAAAATACACTCTGAAAGTAATACAAGTATATGCACCTACATCTCAAAGCTCGGAGGAAGAAATAGAAACATTCAATGGCGACATCTCCCAGACTGTAGAAGTAGAAAAAAAAAAAAACAGATATACTATAGCCATGGGAGACTTCAATACAGAATTTGAGAAATCGAAAACTGGGGAAGCATGTATGGGAACATTCGGAGTGGGAGAAAGGAATGAAAGAGGAGAAATGGTGGTAAACTTTTGCTGATGTATAACACGAGAATAACGAACGCATTCTTTCACAAAAGAACAGGGAGAAAATTTACCTCGATAAGTCCAAATGGAGAGAAAAAAAAAAACTCTACTTCATTATAGCAGGTAAGAGCAACATGATCATAGACGTCACAGTTATCGACAAAGTAAATATTGGAAGTGACCATAGAATGGTGGGTTGCACAGCCAGACTCATTTTCAGAAGTGAAAGAAAGAATTAATTAAAAATAAAAAGATACGACCAACAAAAATGAGTGAAAACAAAGCAGTCTTTCTGTTAGAAGTAACGAACAGATTTCAGGCTCTAAGTTATGCTGAGTGACACTGATGAGTTGAATGACTGACCAACAAACGTGCTTAGAGAATTTTACAAAGAACTGTTTGAATAAGGGCAATGGTACCAACACCTAACTTTTCAGTTGACACAAGTGAAATAGCTGAGGTAACACCAGACGAAGTAAACATTTATAAGTATGAGAAGAGAGAGGGCCCCAGGAGAAGATAGAATAGTAGCAGATTTACTGTCTGATGCAGGAGTAGAAGTTCAAAATAGGCTCGCCCACTTATTTATTCAGAGTATAAATATGGAGAAACTTCCCAAACCATGGTGTAATGCAATAGTTATTTTGCTTTACAAAAAAGGTGACTCAAAAGATCTTAGTAACTATCGACCCATTAGCTTATTATCAGTTATTTACAAACTCATCATTTACGAACAGAATAATGACAAATTTGGAAGAAAACTAACCTCGTGAACAGGCAGGATCCCGAAGCTGGTATTCGACTGCTGATCATCTACACACAATGAATCAGCTAACTGAGAAAACTACAGAATATATTAAACCACTGTACTCAGGTTTTGTTGATTACGAAAAGGCTTTCGACTCAGTGGAGCACATAGCAATTATAAATTCACTGCGGAGACAAGGAGTAAATGAGAACACCGTAAAACTGCTCGAAAACATTATTTAAAAAGAGAACTGCTACAGTTAAATTACACAAAGTCTCGAAATAATACAAGATTGAGAAGGGCTTGTGTCAGGGAGCTACAATTTCACCCAAATTGTTAACACATGCCTAGAAAGCATTTTCAGAAAGCTAGACTGGGAAAACAAAGAAGTAAACATCGGTGGAGAAAAGCTAAACCATTTTTTAAGATTTACAGATGACAGTGTCCTAATCTCAGAAACAGCAGAGACACGGCAGAAAATGTTAAATGACCTAAATAGAGAAAATCTCAAAGAAGGGCTAAAGATGAAACGCAGTAAAACTAAAGTAATGTTTAATCCAAATACACCAAAGAGCGTCATCAGAATAAGCGAAGAAAGTCTTGAAGAAGTCGAGGAGTTCAAATACTTGGGGCAAATAATAGAACTAACGAAAGACCATGATAGCGAAAAAAAAAAAAAAAAGCGCGTTATAATTGCATGGAATGTAGCTTTCCAATATGTATGGACCGAAAAGCATATAACGAATGTATAATTCCAGCTATGACGTTCGGTTGTGAGGCCTGAAAACTAACAAAATAAATGGAAAATCAACTAATCTGTTCTGAAAGAGCAATGGAAAGGTCAGTGTTGGGAATATCTTTAAGGGACAGGAAAAGTTCAACTTGGGTGAGAGAGCAGACTAAAGTCAAAGACATTATAGATGTTACAATAGAACAGTAATGGAGGTGAGCAGGTCATGCAGCAAGAACGAGGGATAATCGAAGGAGCAAGAGGCTGACTGACTGGACTTCAAGAGATTGTAAACGTAGGAGAAAAATACCAGACAGGAGATGGAAAGATGAGAGAGAAAAGTTTGCAGGCAAAACGTAGCAGAGACTGGGTCAGTCAAGGAATTCGTGGAGAAGGTTGGGGGAGGCCCTTGTTCAACAGTGGACTTGCAATGGGAGATGATGATGATGAAGTTAGTTATAGCCTATAGTTTCAAACTATTTGTCTAGGCGAATTCTAAACGTAAGATTATAAAATTTTAAACAAAATATTTTGCACTAACATCTCTTGCTCGTAGCGTATTCCATTGTTCCACTACGATATTATTAATTTTTCTTTGTTCTGGTGCTGCATCTCTTGTTTTTGAGTTTCATTCCATTTTCTGATCACGGTGTCATTCTGTATTTCGAACAAATTATTCATTCATTCATTCATCATCTAATCCAGTGTTGCCCCATGAGGAGCGTAGGAGCCCGGGGCTTGGTAAGTTGATCCTGACCAGCCTCACTCATCCCTGAGTGGCATTACGTGAGCAATAAACCCCAGCCACCCTATGGATATAAACCTGCACCGGCTCAATCCGATAGGAGCGCCTAAATTACCCACTAAACCACCAGGCGCCATAATTTGGTTGTATGGTTAGCACCCAGCGTAGTAAACGGTTTCCTGGTATACAGGAAACCATTTGGCTTGTCACTCAGTGAAGAGTCATCCGCAGACAGAAGGAAAAAGATGAAAGGAAGGCAGAAATGGAAGGAAGGGAAGAAGAGAGGGAAGGGCAGGCACCCGAGGGCAGCATTACATCAAGTGAGTGGATGGTGTGCACCCTCACCTACCACTAACAAATTAACATCGTCAAATTTTTAAAGAATTTTAAGTACCTGTGATATATCACCCCTGAGTCGTCTCTTTTTTATGGAAAACATTAACTGTAGTTTCTGTAGTCGCTGTTCGTAGGATAAATTTCACAGCTATTTCTGTGGTTTTGCGTTGCACTTTCTTAACTCCGTCTTCGTCTATACCAAGATTCAGGGACCATTACTGTACACAGTATTCTTGGTGTGGTCTAACTGACGACGTAAAAGACTTACTAATTACATAGGGAGTATGATAAAAGTTCCTTGCGACGACGTCGATCTTTTTGTTTTACTTGTTACTGGCTGTTACACGCTGGAATTTTTTTTGGTTGTTACTGGTAAATCTTTCTCGTCGTTTACTTTTGTTAGTGGAGTACTGAACATGTGATATTCATATTTAATGATATTTGTCTCCCTAAGATTATGTGCATTAAATTTTATGTGCCATTTTTAACTGATAATTAGTAACCTATCTAGGTCGTTTTCCATAGACTCACAGTCTACTTTCGTAATCTTACCTATAATTTTCGTGCCATCAACAAATTTGGCTACCTTAGAATCGAGTCTATTTTCTAGATCACTATAAACAGCGAAAAGAACTCGTCCTAGAAATGACTCTTGAGGAACTTCACTTGTTATTTCTAGCCAATCTGATGATCTGCCATTTATCACTCACTACACGTTGCTTGCGATTAGTTAACCAATCACCAGTCCATGAACATAGGTTGCTAGAGAGATAGTGAACTTTTAGTTTTTCTTGTAGTCTTAGGTGGGGGACTTTATCAAACACTTCCTGGAAATCTGGATAGATGACACCAGTCGGTATTTTTGCATCCCAGTTATCATATATATTTGTAAAAAAGTTCAAAAAGATTTGTACAGCATGATATATTACTAAGAAACCCGTGATTATTATCTGTTACTAGATGAAGCTTATTAAGAAACTTGGTAATTTTATCTCTAGCAATTTTTCCCAAAGTTTTTCATGGTACTGACGTTATGTTTACTGGGCGGTAATTTGTGGCGGGTTTTTATCACCCTTTTTAAAGATCAGTGATATGTTCCCGAGCTTCCATTGCTTAGGTGTTCTACATTCCGCTGATTATTTAGTTAATATTTTAGTTATAGGAAAGGTTAACTGTCGGTAACATTCACGGAGTATACGTGGAGACATCTGGTCTGGGTCATTTGATTTATTTGGGTCGATTTCTTGAAGATAATTTAACACGTCATGTCCTGTCGCTTCCTTGATAAACATATCATCTGATCCTGAGACAACCGAGTGTGGGATGGCAATATTTACTCAATTTCCTTTTGTGAAAATGCTATGAACGGTCCTTCAGTATTGTTAATTCTGTTTGGTCATCAAGGACGAGATCGCCTTCCGAATTTAGTAGATGGCCTATGCAATCTTTGACATTTCTCTTACTCTTCGCATAATGAAATAATAATAATAATAATTTAGTGTTTGATTTTACTCCATGAGAAATTTTGGCAACACATTCTTGCTTAGTTTTTTAATAATCTTTCATACAATGCTACTGTAATTTAAAATATTCGGTAAGGTCATCGTGATTTTCTGTACATTTATATTTTTCACTAGTGAATGCCCGCAAAAATTTGAGGGAGTCTCATCTTGCTGCTGATTAAGAGTTTATAAATGGATTTTTTTAAATTCTGATCATACGTGTCCTCACCAACTATCAATCACAGTTCAAAAGTTTGTGAGAGTTTGAAACAGCTCAGCTGCGCCTCGTGATTCAGATCACAGCAAACGGTTAAACTGCGGCATGCAATAGCATCTGGATAATGCCGTTATAGAGCCCACAGTGACCAATTTTGACCAAAAATCGTAAAAAATGTATTAGGCATATTATCGCGCGTCGGGATTTCCAACAGTTTCGCACCGTCGCGTAGCGTGCCATCACCAAAGATTTTGTTTCGTATTTTTCCGACACTTTCGGGCATTACCCAGACCCAGTGCAAACGGAATTAGGTCAATAGCTATTACTGTTCTCGTGAAAGAAACGAACAAACGCGCAGAGAAATACGCACATACACAGCTTTACTTTATTACCCGTCCACCCCCCCCCCCCCAGGGACTTGGGACGGGTATTGTTTTCACTCGATTTGTTTGTTTGTCTGTCTCTGTCTGTTAACAACTTCACGCGAAAACTACTGGTGCAATTTTGATTAAAATTACAGGGATGACGGGCTATGACCTGATCACGTGATTAAATGTTTGGCCAAACTGGGCCAAGGCCCAGGCTGTAGGCCCAAAAAATGTTTTTAAAAAATCGCCTTCTCTCGCCATAACTCCTTTCAGATTCGTCATATCGACATGAAACCAAATCCTAAAGGGTGCATCTTTCAAATCTGCATCCTATAACATGCCTTATTACATCAGGGGGGTCACCCCCCAGTCAGCGGTAGGGGTGTTAATGACAAGTAGGTGGGGCCTAAAATTTCAGATGGGCATAAAATCGTCAATTCACCCGATTTACTCCAAATTTGATATGTGTGATCTTTGACTTGATATTCTGTTGTGTGTATACGTCAGCACTAAAATGACTGCCGGGGGAGGGTTGGCTGTGCCTTGGCACCGCGTCTTGTTTCTTTCTGTGAAAATTTCCTTATACAAAGTGACGTATGTTTCTGTGGTGTGACTGGTGTAGATGAAAGAATTTG
>JAGKTI010027667.1:0-13191 GCA_018397915.1 Birgus latro | reverse complement strand
TACAGTAGGCGCGGAAACTGTTGACGCCATCTTAAAAAAAGAAAACAGTCTTGTGGTTCGTTTCGTTTCATTTCGTTTTTGAAGGCTCCAACATGCTTGCATGTGTCGGCCTTGGTCACCTAATGGCGGCTCTCCACGCTGCTCAATCTCTGGCAGCCTCCCTATTCAGTCCCTTAACCCTTAAGTCACATTTAATGACCTCGTCCCATGTCTTTCTCGGTCTACCCCTCCCAACCCCTCCCCCAATATTAACACTTCTCACCCTCTGTACCCAATTATCATCCCCCATCCTCTCCACATGTCCAAACCACCTCAGCCTACCTCTCCTCATCACAACACCAATACACTCCAGTCCCATCCTACCTCTCAACTCTTCTATCGTAAACCCAGCCCCCCCAGGCTTTGAACGCAGGGACGCACTCCACATCCACCTAGTCATTGTCATTTCTGTACGTTTAATCCTGTGAATATCCTCTTCCTTTTCTGGCCAGGTCTCACTACCATACAGCATCACACTCCTAACACATGCTGCATACAAAGACCCCTTACCACGTAAGGAGAGTCCTCTCAATGTCAGGAGAGGCAACAGCTCCCTGAACTTCTTCCAACCACTTCTCACCCTAGCAACTGAGCTAACTCCAGCCCCACCTCCGGCACATAACATGTCTTCAAAATAACAAAACTCCTCCACACACTCAAGAGACTCGCCAGCAAGTTCAACCCTCTCACGACTAACAATCTCCACCTGCCCTCCCCAACACGCCGCACACATAAAATCAGCATTATCTCGCAGTCTACCTCTAATACCACTACATCTCTTGTGCACCCATTTATCACAAACACTACACAAGATGGAATTACTTCCCACACCCTTGTGGCAAACTGCACTTGGCCACTCTCCCTCTCCTCTGATTGTACCGCCACCAACCCTAGATATTATCACTTTTGTTTTATCTGCATTTACCCTTAAGCCCTTGTACCCCATACCATCTCTCCACTTCTTAAATCTTTCCTCTGCCTCCTTTTCATTCTCTGCAATCAACACCAAATCATCAGCATACAACATCTCCCATGGGAGTCCATCTCTGAAGTCACGTGAGAGGGCTTCAAGCTATAGCTGCTGTTGTAGACGGCCATCGTTCTTCTCCTAGACCTGTCAACAGTGGTGTTCCTCAGGGCTCTGTCCTATCACCAACTCTCTTTCTTTTATTCATCAATGACCTTCTAAGCTGTACATCTAACCGTATCCACTCATATGCTGATGATTCCACCCTTCACCTTTCCATTCGGTTCCCGCAACGCCCATCTCAGCAGTTACTTCAGCAAACAAGGGATGAGGCTATAGCACACCTAATGTCTGACTTGGCTCATATCTCTGATTGGGGTAAAAATAATCTTGTTGTTTTTAGTGCATCAAAAACTCAGTTCTTACACTTATCTACCCAACAAAATATTCCTCAGGATTACCCACTATTGTTTAATAATGTCCAGCTCAGTCCTGCATCATCCTTGAACATGCTAGGGGTTTCATTCTCTTGGGATTTGTCTTGGAAAGAACATATTACATCTCTTGTGAAATCTGCTTCCAAGAGATTAGGTGTCTTGGGCCGACTCCGAACTTTCTTTACCCCTGCACAGATGTTGACCTTGTACACGAGTTTTATTCGCCTGTGTATGGAGTACAACTCTCATGTGTGGGGAGGCTCCACTCATGCAGTTCTTCTCAATAGGGTGGAGTCAAAGGCTTTTCGTCTCATTAACTCTCCTCCTCTTACTGATTCCCTTCAACCTTTGTCTCTTCGCCGCACTGTTGCTTCTTTCTCTCTCTTCTATCGCTACTTCAATGGTCACTGTTCCTCTGAACTGTCTGCTTGCATCCCTCCACCTCTATGACGGGCACGTAGTACCCGTCTAGCAACAAACTCTCATCCCTTTTCTGTCCATCTCACTAATGCAAGAGTTAACCGTTACTCCCAGTCCTTCATTTATGCAACTGGTCAACTCTGGAACTGTCTCCCTTTGTCTGTATTCCCTACTTCCTATGATCTCCAATCTTTCAAACGCAGTGTGTCCAGGCATCTCGAAATGAATGGATCTTGAACTTGGCTCTCTTTGGTATTGTTTTTACTTTTGCTTGGAAGGAACAGTATGTGGGCCCATGGCCTTTGGTTCCTTCTTCCTTGCATTAAAAAGAAAAAAAAAAAAAAAAGGCACCATGATAAACAACAAGGGACTCAAAACTGACCCCTGATGCACACCAACATTCACGGAAAATTCATCACTCAAAACTCCATTCACTCTTACCTGGGTGCGAGCACCCACGTACATGGCCGTAACCAACCTAACCAGCCACTCTTCCAACCCTAGGTTTCTCATTGCCCACTTCACCACCTCTCGAGGGACTCTGTCAAAGGCCTTTTCCAAATCAGCAGAAACAAAATACAATTCCATTTTGTTTCCAGTATATTTTTCCTGAAGCTGTCGAACATTGAATACCAAACTACATCTCATCGATATTCACTCTTTCTCTAATCATACCTTCTAGAACTCTCTCCATTACTTTCATTATCTGATCTAAGAGTTTTATACCTGTGTAATTTCCCCTTTCCAGGGCATCACCCGTCCCTTTGTACACATTTACAATTACACTCTTCAGCCAATCATCTGGGACAACACACTCATATATAATCATATTTATCAGGTCAGTGACTAACCTCACCCCAGTATCTCCTGAGGCCTTCAACATTTCGGCAGTCAACCCAGACACACCTGCCACCTTCCCCACCCGCATCCTGCCTATTGCCTCACTCACAGTAGCAGCGTAAGGCCAAGTGCCAAACACTGGATCAGCTGGCTCCAAACCTTCCCTATCCCAATCTAACTCCTCATTCAACAACCAGCTATAATGCTCTCTCCATGCATCTTTAATATCCTCACTGTTCACCACTACCCTTCCTTCATCATTCTTCACACACTGCAGACCTACAATGTCCCGATTATCCCTCTTCACCTGATTTGCCACCCTAAAAATCATATTTTTCCTTTCTCCATCTATCTATCTATCTATTGCCAGACGCCTCAATCCCGAACGGGGTGGCCACAAACAAATCGCCTCCATGTCACTCTGTCCCCTGCCATTTCACTACCACGCTCCCAACTCACACCCCCCTCTCTCATATACCTCTCCACTCCATCCCTCCATCTCATCCTCGGCCTCCCCCTCCCTCTCGCCCCCTCCACCTCACTCACATACACTCTCCTCGTCAATCTTTCACTCTCCNATCTATCTATCTATCTATCTATCTATTGCCAGACGCCTCAATCCCGAACGGGGTGGCCACAAACAAATCGCCTCCATGTCACTCTGTCCCCTGCCATTTCACTACCACGCTCCCAACTCACACCCCCCTCTCTCATATACCTCTCCACTCCATCCCTCCATCTCATCCTCGGCCTCCCCCTCCCTCTCGCCCCCTCCACCTCACTCACATACACTCTCCTCGTCAATCTTTCACTCTCCATCCTCTCCACATGCCCAAACCACCTTAACGTGTTTCTCCTAACGCTTCCCATCACGTCCTCAACCACACCACAACGCTCCTTCACTTCCTCATTTGTTAGTCTGTCTCTCCATGTGACTCCACATGCTCCTCTCAAATAACTCATTTCCACTGCTCTCACTCTTGACTTCTGTCCTTCCAACAGGGTCCAAGCTTCACTTCCATATGTCAGAGTTGGTATCACAATACTGTCATGTAACAACTTTTTCACTTCCATGCTCACCTCCCTGTTTCTTATCACTGCTTTCAACGAACCAGCAACCTTCCTTCCCTGCTGTACCCTTTCGAGCACTTCACCCTCCAGACTACCATCCTTACTCATCACACTGCCCAAGTACTTAAATTCACTCACATTCTCCATTTCCTTCCCATCCAATCTCACTGTACACTCACTGGCTTCACTTTTCTCGAAGACCATCACTTTACTCTTCCCCACATTCTCCATGATTTAGATTATCAAGTGAAAGTCTCTGTGACTCAGACTTCGCCTGTATACCTCTCTTCTAGCCCTGCGCTTGGCAGCCAAGTACTCCTCCCTGTTACCACCCTTCTTCCATTCCCAGAAGAGCCTCCTTTTCTCCTTAACCGTGACTTCTACACCCTCATCCCACCACCAAGTTACTTTATGTGTTGGTGGGCCTCCTGTCCAACCGCATGTTACATCGGTAACTCTCAAGAGGTTGTTCTTAAGGGCTCTATACTGTTCATTATCGCCTCTATCTACGGCTTCCTGTTCAGCCACCACTCTTCTCATCTCACTATAAAAGGCATCCCTTACTGATTGGTTTCCCAGCTTCCATGTTTTCTTCCTAGGTACATATGTCATCCTTCTCATCACTCATTCCTTAAGCACCATGTCACAAATCAACAGTTTGTGCTGCTGCACACACTCCTCGCTTCCTATAACTTTAACATCCCTCACTGGGAGTGGAAAAATATGTGCCAAGAGTAAGTGAGAAAGAAAACAGGAAAAAGAAGTGGTTTAATAGGTGTATGATAGCAGAAAAAAAAAGGGACAGGGCATGGAAAAACTGGAGATAGAGTGGTAATAACAGATGAATGGAAGAATGCAAAAGAATTAGAAATGAACATACAAGAATACATAGAGAGGAAGAAAGGAACTTTGGAAAAGGAAGAACGAAAGTTGTTTTATAGATTTGTCAATGGCAAATTGAAACAGAAGGAAGGAATCACCAAACTGAAAATAGATGGAGAGGTCTATAGAGATGAGGCAATTCAAGCTGAAATAATGAACAAATGTTCCCAATCGGTTTTCACTAAAGTAAGGGATTTTGTATAGTGGGAGGGAGTGACTAGAAATGTAGTGATAAAAGATATAAAAGTGGAAGTGCAGGAAGTGTATAAAATACTGGAAACTCAAGATGTAAGGAAAGCCCCAGGACAGGATGGAATTTCTAATTGGGTACTGAAGGAATGCAGAGAACAGCTCACAGATAAGATTCACAGTTTAATTGTGTGTTCTCTGGAAGAGGGGAAAGTGCCTCAGGGATATAAGTGGGCAAATATGGTACCAATTTATAAGGGAAGAAACAAAGAAGAACCCCTGAATTATAGACAAGTGTCCCTGACTATGCATGGTCGCAAAATTGTGCTTGAGAATCCTGAAAGATAGATGGATAAAATGTCTGGACGGGATGAACATTTTGGATGAAAGTCAGTTTGGATTCAGAAGTGGAAGGTCATGTGTTTCCAACTTGAGCTTTTACTCAAGAACGATGGACATGCTACAGGAGAGAGATGGTTCGGTGGATTTTGTGTATTTTGATTTGGAGAAGGCCTTCGATGAGGTACCCCATAAGCGACTACTGTATTATGGAAATTGGAGCATATAGGAGGACTGATGGGAAACCTCCTGGAGTGGATGAGAGGCTTTTTAAGAGACAGACAGATGAGGACAGTATTAAAGGACTGGATGTGGGGAAGTAACAAGTGGAGTCCCACAGGGCTTGGTGTTAGCGCCAGTAATGTTCTTGATTTACGTAAATGATATGGTAGATGGAGTGAACAGTTATGCAAGTCTGTTTGCAGATGATGCAAAGATCTTGAGGAATGTAGAAGTTGGGGAAGACTGTAAAATGCTGCAGGAGTATCTGGATAGGATACATGATTGGAGCCGGATGTGAGAAATGAAATTCAGCGCCAAAAAATGTAATATATTGGAAATGGGAAAAAGTACCAAGAGGCCATCACTGAATTATTTGATGGGTAATGAACCAATCACAAAAGTGATAGAAGAGATGGATTTGGGAGTGCTGGTCCAGAATCGTTTGTCACCTGAAAAACACATTAACAAGATTGAGAGACGTATGAACTCTCGACCAACATAAGAGCAGCATTTCAGTACATGGATGAGGAGATGATGAAAAAATTGATAGTGGCCATGATCCGCCCAAGGTTGGAATATGCAGCATTAGTGTCGTCCCCACACAAAACGAAAGATATAAATAAAATTGAGAGAATACAAAGAACAGCAGCCAAGATGGTCCCCAGCCTGACAGATCGGTCGTACAGAGTGAGGCTGGAAAAACTGGATTTGCCTTCCTTAGAGGAAAGGAGAGGGAGGGGCGACATGATTTCAGCATTCAGGGCCATGATGGGAGTAGATAAAATTGACAGAGAAGATTTGTTTGTATGAGATACAAGAGTAACAAGAGGACATGGAATGAATTTGATGAAGCCAAGCTGCTTGAAAGATGTCAAGAAATATAGTTTTCCTTATAGATGCATAGACCTGTGGAATAGCCTGGACAATGAGGTGGTACAGGCAAAAAACATACATGTGTTTAAAACTAGATTAGATAAATGTAGGTATGGAGACAGGACAACACGAGTTTAGCTCAATTCCTGTTTGCTACAAATAGGTAAATACACACACACACACACACACACACACACACACACACACACACACACACACACACACACACACACACACTCTCCCTCCCTCCCTCCCTCTTGTGGTGGAGGCACAGGTGGGATGAAATATTTTCATGAAAGTGGGGTCACTGCAATGTTTCCTGAAGAATAAGAAATGATTATGTTGTAGGGGAATTCTTGTGTGCTGATCCTGTTTAAAAATCCCCCTCCCATTCCCATTTTTTTCTTTTCAGTATTGAAATATACATGAACAGAACTTTGTAAGATAAGTTCATTCATTCATTTCACTAATAACAAAGAGCCAAAGTGATGATGTTACAGTGCCATGACAGTGGACTACAGGTTCTTAACAAACATCTGATATGTTGGCTATTTCTTTCTTCTCTGAGGAAGAAAGTTAGATGAAGAGATGTGAAAATCATTATAACTGTTATCATCTAGTAACTGTTTCCTTATGAAGTGCAGTAATATTGTATAATGTTAAAGATAATATCAAAGAATAAGTCTACTTAACTATAGTGGCAGGAGCTCATGTCTGATGCCTGCAAACTTTTGCTTAACATCCTCTGTATTTTAATAGCAGTCTTTAATGTTTCTTTGTTGGTAGGCTTGAATTTTCTTTATGCAGTGTTCTGTTGGTTTCTCCCCAGACTGAAAACAAAGTTGGTGAAAATTTGCCATCACATGATAGCAAGCACTGTACTTTTATTCTTGTACTCCCTAAACACCACATCAGACCCCAACACATGTTCGGAAAGTCATCATTCAACAATTATTCTGAGAGTATAACAAATACTGTGGTACTTCCTGTACCAGTTATCCTCTCAGCCTTTTGTTAAGGCACCATACAGTATTTCAGTGGTTCACACTACAGTATACACTTAGCAGTAAACTTCAGATTCATTTACTCTTCTTTCAGGTTTTATAGGTCCTGGTAGGTTGTTTTAGCAGGCTAAGCTATATTAAGTATGGTTTAGTTAAAATTTGTGTGAGTTTAGGCTGGGTCTAGTGGCAGTCTATATTAGTCTGATAAAAATTTGGATTGGATAGGTTAGGTCTAGTAGCAGTCTATATTAGGCAGTTAGGGTATGGCTTGGTTAGATTTGGTCTAGTAGCAGTCCATGATAATCAGGTCAGAATTTGGTTTGGTTGAGTTAGGTCTAGTGCATGATAGTCTGTTTTAATCAGGTCATAATTTTGTTGGCTTGGTCAGGCCCTGTAGTAGTCTAAGATAGTCAGATCAAGATTTCATTTGGTTAGGTTAGATTGGGGTGCTTACCATCCACTCACTCGATGTGAGCTGTTATCAGGTGTCTGTCCTTTCCTCTCCTCCGTCCTTCATTCCTTCCATCCTCTTGTCTTTCTTTCCTTCATTCTTTCCTTGTCCTTCTGCCTACGGGTGACTTTACACCCCTCTTCTGTCTTTCTTTCCTTCATTATTTCCTCTTCCTTCTGCCTGTGGCTGACTCTGCACTGAGTGACAAGCCAGATGGTTTCCTGTACACCAGGAAACCATTTTCTATGCTGGGTGGTAACCATATAACCAAATTTTGTCATGTGGTGGTTTAGTGGGTAATTACGGCTCTCCAGTCGGATTGAGCCAGTGAAGGTTTACATCCAAGAGATGGTTGGGGTTTATTGCTCATGTAATGCCACTCAGGAATGAGTGAGGCTACTCACTCTCATCTTAAATGTCAGGACCAACTTGCCTAGCCCCGGGCTTCGGTGCCCTCATGGGGCAACGTAGGATTGGATGATGAATGAATGAATGAATAGGTTAGATTGAGCAGTAATCTATGCTAGATGAATTGTAATATTAGTCAGGATAATAATTAGTGCTCTATTTTACTTGAGAAAGTATTAAACTTTCTTGCAGCCAGTTTTATTAGGAGTTCTGCATGGCATTTGATGCATGCGAGTATACTGTATATGGCATTTCACTATCTTCAGCCCTTCAAGCATGCATTTGCCCTTTCAATATGCTTTTCGCATTTTGAATATTCTTTGTCATTTTTAGAGTACTGATAGTAACAGTACTCTTTCCTTCCTGAGAAATGATGGAACATTGTAAGAGATTCCTTTGCCACTCTGTAATGAATAAAAAAAAATACCTTTATTTGCTAAAATTTAAATAATCAACAAAAATATGACAACCCTTATGTTTCCCCAACAGCTTTACTAGCTGTTGATCCTGGGTACATTGCCATAATACGCTAATATGATATATGCTGAATGTGATGTTTATTGATCATTTAATTTGGATGAAATAGCAGTTTCATTGCCAGTGCAGTCTAAAGCTATTCTGCAATTTCTAAACAATTCCCTGAAAGAGGTGCTTTGTTTTTCCTCTTGTAAAAATTCCCCTTGTAGTCTTCATAAAGCAGATTTTGAAGGACGTACAGATTCTCATATTTACTGTACTACAGTCAAAGTGTTTGATCAAGTGAAGGTTGGTTTAATTGTGGTATATTCTCATTAGTATTACAAAAATGCATTCCTCTAAAGTGATTCATTCAGCCCTGACGCTGCAAAGTAGTTTACTGTACAAGAAAATATCTGCACATATCTGGCAATCATAAAAAAAAAAAAAAATGATGTAAAGTCCTCATAGGCAGTATCTGTATACCATAATGTCATAAATGAATTCGGCAGAATACTGTTCTCTTTCATATTTCATTCCAGTTTTGTAAAATTTAGCTCCTTTTCTGTATTCTGTAAATGTGTGAAGGATAATATTTTCTGATTCAAGCTGAGTTGATAGCTGGACATTTTGCTGTTATGGGACAAACAGCTTCATCCACTTCATGTGTTTAGAACCAGCACATGGTTGTTGGGTTATGTGATGTCACACTTGGGTTCTCTGCAGTAGTTAGGAAAACAGAAATACATTCAGTCCTCAAACCACATGCTTGGATACACAGTATCAGCACTGCTAGATGGGGGGGGGGCGAAGGTAAACTTAGTCATGTGCAGTCTAAGTCTAAAATATATTGTGCTTGGATCTGTTTGATTCTATTTGTTTGGCAACAAGAACAAAATGAAGCCATCTGCCTTGGGCCAAAATTCCAAGTTACAAGTAAAGCTGCCAGGAAATTGGACTTACCTCAGGGAATTTTATTAAATTCAGCAATCTACTCTAATGGTTGATGACATATGGTGGATAATGTTCCAGAGGAAAATGGAGAGTATACTGTACTGAATTTTTACCACAATTAATACATATTGCGAATCCAAAATTAAATGTTTATTTTCCAAACAATAAATGTTCGCATGTCGTGTTGTATGCTCAAAATTTTATGTCTTTTTAAGTAAGAAAGACACTCAAAAATACTCAAACTTACCCGATGACAATGATAGACTGAGGAATGACATGATTTCCTTTGGCTGTTGTGACAAGAGAGTGGCACAAAACACTAGTGTCTGGAAATGTTGCACCAAATTTGACACATGCTAAATGGAAAAGATTCACTTAAAATTGATAATATGCCTTTATGTAGAGTTTTGTTTTAAATTGATAATCTTAAATCAACATATGTTATATAAATGTTCTACTGTAGCTTCTACTCTATTGGGTGCAGACATGTACAGTATTTATAGAGAAGTGAGTTGCAGCCTGATGCTTGTTGTGGTTTTCCAGTGTAGTTGATGTAAAGACATAGGAAGACCACTCACTTTAGACCAATCAGATCCATGGTAATAGGAGATAGATTCACAGGAGACAAATTCTGCCACTGTACATTGGTGGTGTTATCATAAAAAGGGGTGGAGTAAAATAGAGAGCCATAACAATGGTATGCATTTGCAGGAAAAAGTTAAGAGAATTGGTACCAATTCTGACACCTGGATTATTTGCATTTTCCATAAACGAGAAAGTATGTGATACATGTGTTAGGAGTGTTGTATTAACAGTGATATGGGGTGTAAAAGAATGAGACTGGAATTAAAGGACATGAAAATGATCATTTGGATATAAATGGAGAATACTGGATGACGGGCTGTCCTCAGAAGAACAAGAAGAAGGCTGGATGTGGAAATCATCAGAAAAGAAGTAGAAAGGAGGACACTGAAATGGTTTGTCTTGTCAGCAGGTTGGACCTTGAAAGTTGGATGGGGAGGCATAGAATTGTAGATGTACTAGGCCATTGACAGAGATAGACTGAGGCATAGGATAAGTTGGTGTGTGTTGTCTTCAGATCTAAAGAAATCACTAGAGAGTTGATGCAGAACAGAGTTTATTGGAGGTGTTCTTTCAGGTGAACAAGGATGACTCATTCTACACGGAAAAAAGACATAAAGTTGAAAATGATGATGATCTATCTATCTATTGCCAGACACCTCAATCCCGCACGGGGTGGCCACAAACAAATCGCCTCCATGTCACTCTGTTACCCGCCATTTCACTACCCTGCTTCCAACTCACACCCCCCTCTCTCATGTACCTCTCCATTCCATCCCTCCATTTCTTCCTCGGCCTCCCCCTCCCTCTCGCCCCCTCCACCTCACTCACATACACTCTCCTTGTCAGTCTTTCACTCTCCATCCTCTCCACATGCCCAAACCACCTTAACGTGTTTCTCCTAACGCTTCCCATCACATCCACAACCACACCACAACGCTCCTTCATTTCCTCGTTTGTTAGTCTGTCTCTCCATGTGACTCCACATGCTCCTTTCAAATAACTCATTTCCATTGCTCTCACTCTTGTTCTGTCCTTCCAACAGGGTCCAAGCTTCACTTCCATATGTTAGAGTTGGTATCACAATACTGTCATGTAACAACTTTTTCACTTCCATGCTCACCTCCCTGTTTCTTATCACTGCTTTCAACGAACCAGCAACCTTCCTTCCCTGCTGCGCCCTTTCAAGCACTTCACCCTCCAGACTTCCATCCTTACTCATCACACTACCCATCCAATCTCACTGTACATTCACTGGCTTCACTTTTCTCGAAGACCATCACTTTACTCTTCCCTACATTCACCTTTAGATTCTGTTTCTTCCACACTCTCCCAGACTCATCTACCAAGCCTTGCAGCTCCCCTTCATCTTCATTCAACAACACAGTATCATCTGCAAACAACAGTACAGGGAGTTTCCAAACACTGCCCTCTCTCACTAGGGCCGCTCCAACATCCACTGCCTGACCTTGTATCTCTTTTATAACCCCATCCATGTACAGATTGAACAGCCATGAAAACATGACACATCCTTGTTTCAATCCAACCTTTGGCAGAGCCAAAATTCAGTGGACATGAATGATATGTGAATAAGTGACTAGCCAGTTTAACTGAGCATAGTATTGACCTGTTTCATGCTTTCTTTTTTCTTGTTTTCAAGACTTTCCCTTACCTCATCATTGGGTGGGAAAAATAGGTCAGGATGATGAATAAAAGCAAAGCATAGGCTACTAAAGACTTCTGACATAGCTGCCCTCTGTTGGGGAGCTCCTTGAAGGAAGAAAAATGTTATGAAGATAGATAGATTCTTAGCAAATCACTATGTGTACTATGTTATCTTCAGTATAGTATTATGTTTTTTATTTACTGGTAGTAATGTTTGATTTTTATTTTTTCAGATGACGAGAAGGTCTACCTCATTGTGAAAGTAGTTGTGAGATTATCACATCCTGTTGCAATGGATCTGGTTTTAAGAAAACGTCTGGCTGTAAATATTTACAAGAAACAGTCCTTTACAAGTAAAATTGTCAAATCTTTCATTGGAACTGTCAGTACACTTTATGAAACTGGAATCATGTATGAAGTAGTTTCAAACATTCCCAAGGTAAGATTGATGAAGTTTGTATAGTTATTATTATTGTTACTATTATTTATGTCTGGAAATTTGGGAAAGTTTTTGCAACATGCCGATAATGGTTTTTGGTAAAATTTAGTTTTTTTATGATTCATTCAACTTAATTTTTTATTTTATTTTTTTTTTTAATAGAACAGAGGAAGGAAAAACAAATTAATAAAAAGAATAATCCTTACACCACATTATTGGTGTCCTCCATTCATAAAAAATATGTAACAGTTAGACATGAACAGCTGTAGGTTGAAGTTTAGGGGGAAACAGCTTTGGGCAAGCAGTTTCCAGAGAGATGCAGTTTGGGGAATAAAGATTTCTGAAAGGCAGAAGTTCCACAATATGGCAGTGTGACATTCCAGTCATGAGCACTACCAGATGCTAGTGTAAGACAGGGGAAGGCATGGAGAGGTGGCACAGTGGATGTAACTTTGTCTGAGCATTTGCCATGAAAGTATCTGTAAAATATGTAATACAAGGGAGGCAACATTCCATCTTGCCTGTAGGGGAGGTAGTTTATTTGTAATAGCAGGGCAATTAATAGTTCTAACAGCTATCGTCGTTTCGTTTTCGTTTCGTCGTTTCGTTTTTGAAGGCTCCAACATGCTTGCATGTGTCGGCCTTGGTCACCTAATGGCGGCTCTCCACGCTGCTTGATCCCTGGCAGCCTCCCTATTCAGTCCCTTAACCCTTAAGTCACATTTAATGACCTCATCCCATGTCTTTCTCGGTCTACCCCTCCCAACCCCTCCCCCAATATTAACACTTCTCACCCTCTGTACCCAATTATCCTCCCCCATCCTCTCCACATGTCCAAACCACCTCAGCCTACCTCTCCTCATCACAACACCAATACACTCCAGTCCCATCCTACCTCTCAACTCTTCTATCGTAAACCCAGCCCCCCCAGGCCTTGCACGCAGGGACGCACT